>JMSH01000101.1:0-76160 GCA_000712465.1 Huntiella moniliformis | reverse complement strand
TACTTTGAAGCCTAGACTCCTGGTTGAACAGAAAACAAGGAGACTTTGTCTGAGAACGGAGGAACGGGGGCGGCGGAATTATGGTTCCATGGATTCATTCTCTTGGTTATAAATGACGGGACGTCCGTTGTCTCTGGATTCGTTTCTAGTTCCTGGATACATCTAGTTTTTAAGCTTGACTTTGTTCCTTTCAGACTAAGTGCATCTTACTTTGTACCTGTTTTGTTCTATTTTGTTCGCCACATATTCCTACGACATACCAAATCCGGCAATTCCATTAGATATAAGCTTTTGACGCCTGTCATCTCGGTTTTTTACTTTACTCATATACGAGAACCAGTTCTCTTTCTTCTTTCTTTTTTATATTGTCAGCATCAGTTGTCATTCTTTCAGTAATTCCAATTATCAATATGACGGGGAACCAAGACGCCCCTCGCGTTCCAAGTATTCTGGTCCCGGGTGGGTCTTCACAGGAACCACAGCAGCAACGGCCAGACTACAGAGCATCGATGGCTAGTGAGCAGGTTCCCGATTACACATCTGTTTATGAACAGCCAGTTGGTAACGGCCGGCCAATGTCCGTGATGACGGATGCTCTTCCGGATGATAGTCCACCACCATACGGCGAGGTTGCCGTTCAAAACGGTGAGATTTCTGGTGATGCTAACTTGGCTGGTAAGTTGCCCTATGAATCATTCATCTACAAGAGAAGTTCACTAACATGCACATAGCTGATGGTCGTATTAATATCAACATCAACTCGGCCTCTCTTCGCTTTGCTGAGTTCATTGCGCCATCTCTCCAGCGCAATTCATCAATCAAGGGCCGCCCAATTACTGTTCACAGATCCCGGTATGCTGATGAACCTCCGGCATATGTCCCCCCGGGTCTAGGCTTATCTCCCGAGGGACTGCCCCCACCACGAATGAACGTTGTTATTCAGATTGTTGGGTCACGTGGAGATGTACAGCCCTTCGTTGCTCTCGGAAAAGTACTCAAGGAACAATTCAACCATCGTGTCCGTATTGCCACACATGGTGATTTCAAAGCTTTTGTTGAGGATAATGGGCTTGAGTTCTTCTGCATTGGCGGGAATCCTGCTGAGCTAATGGCCTTTATGGTTAAAAATCCCGGACTTGTCCCTGGTATGGGTGCCTTAGCTAGCGGTGAGATCGGCCGCCGGAGAAAGGGTGTTCAGGAAATGATTGAGGGTGCCTGGCGCTCATGCTTTGAGCCCGGCGATGGAAACAGTGCTCCTTTGCCGCCACGAGAGACGGCAGAGGAGCAGGGTCATAAGGTTGACTTTGAGTTTTATCAGAGGCCTTTTGTGGCGGATGCTATTATTGCAAACCCGCCTAGTTTTGCTCATATCCACGTTGCTGAGAAACTGGGAATCCCATTACATCTCATGTTCACTATGCCTTGGTCTCCCACCAGATCCTTCCCGCATCCATTGGCAAATATCCAGTCTTCGAACGCTAAGGATGTCGGCACAACTAACACCGTTTCTTATGCGTTGGTTGAGATGCTGACCTGGCAAGGGTTGGCTGACGTCATTAACAAGTTTCGTGTTGACCGTCTTGGTCTTGAATCGTTGGATACCGTTTGGACCCCCGGTCTTGTGAACCGTCTTCAGATTCCTTATACCTACTGCTGGTCCCCTGCTCTTATCCCCAAGCCCGAAGATTGGGGTGACAACATTGATATTTCAGGCTTCTTCATGCTCGATCTTGCCACAGATTATACGCCACCTGCCGATCTCGAAGCTTTTCTCAATGCTGGTGAGCCCCCGGTCTATATTGGTTTCGGATCGATCGTTGTCGATGATCCAAATGCGCTTACCAACCTAATTTTCGAGGCTGTGCGTAAGACTGGTGTCCGCGCTTTAGTCTCCAAGGGCTGGGGTGGTCTCGGTGGTGATTCTTTGGAAGTACCGCCTAATGTTTTTATGTTGGGAAACTGTCCGCATGATTGGCTATTCAAGCGAGTTAGTGCGGTTGTTCACCATGGAGGTGCCGGAACTTCGTCGGCCGGCATCCACGCTGGTGTCCCAACGGCTATTGTTCCCTTCTTTGGTGATCAGCCTTTCTGGGGTGCCATGATCGCCCGCGCTGGTGCGGGGCCTGAACCTATTGCATTTGCTCAGTTGACTGCCGATAAGCTGGCAGAGGCTTTGGTTTTCTGCTCAAGAGATGACATCAAGGCCAAGGCCGAGGAGCTTGGTGCTAGGATCCGTGTTGAAAAGGGCACTGAGAAGGGTGCGGAGTACTTCCACAAGCATTTGTATTACGAAGACTTGCGCTGTGCTCTGATTCCCGATAGAGCTGCCGTCTGGAGAACGAACCGTACCAAGATCAGATTGAGCGCTGTGGCTGCTTCTCTTTTGGTTGAACAGGGCTTGTTGTCCTGGGACGATGTCTCTTTGTACCGTCCCCGTGATTACAACACTGAGGCCGAGCCATGGGAGCCGTTCTCTGGAGTTACAGCCAGTTTCATGAATGACTTTGCCAACATTGCGTATGCCATTGGTGATCTTCCGTATAGTTCTATCAAGGCTGGTTTTAACAAGGGCAAAAGCGCTACTCAACACAACAAGAGAGCCAAAAGACAGATCGAGTCATCTCTCATCGCTGCCCCATCATCTGATATGCTCGACGAGTTTGAGGGCAAAGCAATTGTTGGTAATTACCAGGAGAAAGGGAGCGAGAAAGAGAAGCCTGGGTCTTCATCATCAGACAAGAAATCGATGACCAAGAAGCTGGCGTCAGTGGAAAAGATTCTGTCGTCTCCACCTCCACATCCATCTAGGACATCAACCGGCCAATCCAGCTTGACTGTAGCTTCGTCATCCAGGCCAACCATGCGCGAAAGAAGTTACTCGACGGATAGCGAGTCGTCTATGGAGTCGCTCACTGACAAAAACTACTACAAGAAGAAGGATGTGGTTCGCAGTGCTGCCAAGGAATCGGGTCTTGAGGCTACACGGAGCATTGGACGTATTATCGGTGTTGGCATGAAGTCACCCATGAACATGTCTTTGGGTCTGGCGAAGGGTTTCCGTAATGCACCAAAGCTGTACAATGATCCTACTATGCGGAAGGCAGAGAAGGTTCGTGATTTCAAGAGTGGACTTAGAGTTGCGGGTAAGGAGTTTGGTCTTGGTATCTACGATGGCTGGGCCGGTCTCATTAAGAACCCGTGGGAGGGTGCTAAGACCGGTGGTCGTAAGGGTTTCGTGAAGGGTATCGGAAAGGGGTTGGGTGGCTTTTTGTTGAAGCCTGCCAGTGGTAAGTTACCTACAGTCGTGATGATATGAGTTTGGAACATGTATAACTAACTTACTCTAGGTTTCTGGGCTTTACCTGCTTACACATTCCAGGGTGCATACCTTGAAATCAGAGGTGCCGGACGTCAATCCTACACAACCTACTTTGAGGCTTCACGCATAGCGCAGGGCCAAGAAGAGTTACAGCATATGGAAGAGGATAAAAGATTGGAGGTGATGCTTCTCTGGCGTGCTGTTGAGGCTGAAGCCTCTAGCAAGAAGATGGCCATTCACCCCAGTCGTTTCCGTCAAAGTGCGGCTGCTCTAATGAGACCCAAAACCTCATCCAGTACGCTGTCTGTCCCTCCACCCAGTTCGGGCCCCAACAGCCGCAGTAGTACGTTCTCAACAAGTAGCCAAAGCACGGCTCGCCCGGACTCATGGAATGATCGTATGTCACGGGCTACGACTTTCAGTGAGTATAGACCATCTGGCTTGACGCCTCCTCGTCCACGTGGACCTCGAGAAGAAAGACCTCTTCCGGAGCTTCCCAGTGACGACCAGAGTCTGCCGCCACACCCATCAGCTGAAGTCTGGAATGGATTCTACAGTCGCAGTGAAAACGGCCAGTCTACTGCCGGGGATACTGCCTCTCATACCACGTATGGCGATTATGCTGAGCCATCTTCATTCCGCGAGGCGCCATTGGCAACTAATGCGCGCATTTCAGCAATGCCGGGTCGTGTCCTGCCATTAGCTTGGGCGGCCTTCTCACCCGAGGAGCTAGACGCCGTTATTGCCGAGACGGTCCGTCAATCTTCCCGTGGTGACGCCATGGAAGACGCTGCAATTGAACAGGTCATTCGTGAAAACGTCCAGGAAATGAAGAGACTAGGTGGTGTTGAAGGTGGTGCTCGTAACTCACTGATTGAAACTGTCAGCGAAGAGGAGTACCAACGCCGGATTGAACGGGTGATTGAGGAGAACACGGGTACTTCTGAGGAACAGCAGGTACGCACGGCGCTACGCATGTCTCGTGATTTGGCGGCCGAGGAGGCGGAACTTGAGCGGGCGAGACAGGAGAGAGATGCCATTTTGATGGAGTATGTTAGACAAGAGAGTGTTGAACTTTCGGCTGTTAGATATTCTCGGGGATTGTGATAGGTTGTTGGGACATTTTTTGGGGGGGTTTTGCTTTTTGGCATATTTGCTTTGGGTTTTATGAAACGTGCGGTATTGTACTTTTTGGGGTTTGGCGTTTTTTCTATGGTGTCAGTTGTAAATGAAGATTTGAATTGGTTAATCCAATCACATTGTATGTGACTCAAGATGTTCTATTAAATGATGTCACACAAGTAGTAGGGTTAACAACCCTGTTTCTTTTGATCCTTCAATCATGATTTGACAACCTCAAACATCAATGGCACTGCTCATACATTAGAATCATGATGTTGAATTTTTAATGTCACGTTATTCACCATATGATACGGAATAGGAAACCAATTCAAAATCAGGAAAACGACGTCAAACAACCCCGTCACCGAATCCGGGAACCCTGTAACTGTATCCCGGCCGCAACTTACAACCTAGTCTAAGTTACCCGTCTTGGTAGATTTACGAGTGTTCAGGGAAAGTCTATGGTGTTTAGGGAAGCACTGCCCCAGTTTGAAAACATGATGAAAGAGGATCATTAACTATTGACAGGCGCGTATGTAAGACGCTGGATGGGGCTGTGTCGTGAGTTTGTGCAGTTCGTGGTTGAGTCTGTGCTTGGATATGTTGGTTTATGGTTCAGGAACTTAAAACTCGGGGTGGGGGCGATCCGGAAAGGTGACGTTTCGGAATGTTGGAGGATGGGCGGGTAGCCGCTTACTACTCTACCTACGTGACAAGAATATGTATAAGCGTGGGCCTGCAGTTTGTTAACATGGTAGAAACCAATCTTGTTTCTTTTTCTACACTTTTCGTTCTGCTGTGCGGGTATCTTGTTTTTTTGTTGGTGTTAAGATCCGGTATCTTCTTTTCTTTAATTCTTTGTAATACTTTCAAGTCCCACAGACTTCTCGACAGGCTCGAGATTCATTTATGTACGTTTATACTTACCCTTCCTTGTGCCACCACGCAAACTATCTCCAAATCCACCCAAAAAAAATATCATCTCTTCTATATTCCAACCCAGAACTATCGCAACTACCATATCCATCCATATTCATCAAATGCTGACAATCGATCGATACTACCAGACCAATAACAATCCCCCTGCAACTTCCACATCCACTTTATAAGACCTAATAGTCTAAAATTATCCCAAGACGAACACAAGCGACACACCTGTGCGTTAAACGGGAAAGCACTGGTATCCACAAACGACGTATCGACCTGCCTTTTACGAGTTTTACGATCAACAAGAGGGACACTGGTTTTGTCTTTGCGGTGCAGTTGCGCGATACTTTTCTTCTTCTTTATTTCCTCGTTGTCGTCGTTTTTTGTATACCTTTTTTTTTTCTCTCTGTTTTATTAGTAGGGTATCATGGACTCTTTTGGCGAGTCTATTATCGTTGAACGGGCTACTAGCAATAGCACCGAGTTGCCGTATGGTTGGGTGATTGATCGCGATGGTCGTGCTAGACCTTTTTGGTATTCTACCACTGGTATGATTATCAAGTGGTCTGTCTTCTGGGGAATCTTCATCCTTATCACTCTTTACCTCGTCATTGGAACCTGTCACGCCCGTTCCCGTCTTCGCAAAGGAAAGATGCCGTTGCGCTACCACCGTGTAAGTTCCATCATCACCTGTATCTCACCAGAAACAAATACTAACCACCTCAAAGTTTATGGTTAACCGTGCCGAACTCGCCCGTATCGACCCTAGTTATGCCCCGCCTATGCCCATGTATTACCAATATTCTGCCCCCCAGCAATACGGAGCTCCTGCTCCCCCATACTATAATATGCAGCCTATGGCTCCGCCGCCAACTTATCAACCTTCGGGCAAGGCTGGTGCTGACGGATACTTTGCGCCACCTCCGGGCCCCCCACCTGCTGGTTCGCCTCCCGCTGGCGCACCTATTCCACCTCAGACTACGGGAGTGACATCGGAGTATGCGCCCCCGGCTGGACCGCCTCCACCAGTTGCCGGGAGAAGTTAGGGGAAGTCGGTACTGGACGCGGTGGGTGGTTATGATAGGGAATAAGGTTGGATAACACTCACTTTATGTTTTCACTTGTATATGATTTAGACACGAAATTTGTTAAACACGCGCACTTCATGATAGTGATACTCAATCATTCATTCAATTTAATTTAAGCATTTTGACAAAAAGGGTCTACAGAAGATAACAGAAGTATTGTCCGTAATATCCTATAAGGACAGTTCTAATTCGTAACTCCAAATAAACAGCAACAGACAAGGTAACAAACTAAACACCAAAGGAGGGCAAACGAATGTGTAAGACAAAAGAAAGCTGGGGAATAAAGGAAAAGGAAAGAAATCAATCATGTCATTCATCAAAAAGCCACGATAGGACAAGAGATGTTTAACATCTAATCAATGTCCATGTCCATGACATCAGGATCATACACAGACTGGTTCTGTGTTGCTTGGGTGACACATTGCATCGTAGGCAATGCTGAAAATTCAGACGCTGAAGAAACAGTAAAAGGAGAGAATATGCTAGGTCCGGCGCCATTCAGTCCATTCACCGACGTACCAGAGTTCCGCGACGGAGAGTGCGATTGAAGCTCGTGGCTTGTATGGGGAATGGCAATAGCTTCAACATTTTGGCGCTCTCTAATGCGCTCACGAGCTTCGACAATTGCTCGACGAACTCTGTCTTGCTCTTCAGGAATACTGATAGCCGACGGCTCTTGGTACAGCACAAGCTGCATACTAGCGGGCTTGTCATTCTCAGTTGTTGAAGTGACAGAAGCAAACTGCGGGCGATTGGCGCGGAACTGTTCTTTGAAGTCGGGATGGATAACGATGGCACCCTCTTCTGACTCGGCTTCTGATTCTGACAGCTCGTCATCAAGATTAGAGATAAAGACACGATGCTTAGTATCGTCCATATCCATGAACTCTGATCCTGCTGATGCGGCGTGGTGGCCGTGCGAAGAAGCGGGGCGCATGACCGGGGAACCAGGGGCCGAGATGGCCATCTCCATATCTAATGGTGTGTGTCCGAAATCGCCACAATGGTCTAACTGACGTCTCTTGGAGATATGCTCGGCTGTCAAACGGGAAACAAAAAAAAACAAACCTGTCAATAGTCTAGTTCCATATCATCTTCAACCTCCATGACGTCATCCAGGTCCAGGCTATCATAACTAGACGAGGAATAACTCGAGACCCGACGGCAGCTAGAAGCGAGAACAAGGGACGTACCAAGATTGAGATGGCTCAGTCGCTTGGACAGCCGCTCATTGTCCTGACCTGCAGACGACTTATCGCTGCTGCCGTTTTTGTTGTAGTTGTTGCTTTCATCATCATCATCGCAATCACGGCGCTTGCGCTTAGTTCCGGATTGGCTGGGTGACGGAGAATTGGATGAGAGACCAGATATTTGCCGAGCGTTGACAGGAGTCTTGGGGGACATGGCTGCTTGTTGACTTTGAGCGTGTTGACTTTGAGCGACAGATAGGATGCGAAGACCATTGACAGGCTTGTGAGATACACCAGCAAAAGGCGCAGGTGCTGGGTTGACAGATGTTTCGCGACGACCTTGTGGCGAATGGAATGCTGTAGTAGTACTTGAATGAGGCGCTGAAGCCTTATGCGAGGGACCGGTGGCGACGTTCATGTTGGAAAGACGGTGTTAAGAGTGGAGAGTTTTCTGTTATAGTGATTGGTGAAAGGGATAAGATGATAGTCAAAGGAAGAGACGCTTCAAGCCGCGATGGGATAAATATTGGAGACAAAAATTTCAGCACATGGAACGCAATTGTGTTTTGATAAAGAAGAAGATATTTTGAATAAAGAACAGATTCGCATAAACGACTGATCGAGGGGGGTACGATTCGCTTTATGAATGAACGCGGGGGACGAGGGATCTAATCGTCTTAGCGGACATGCAGGTCGAAGGCCATGGAAAGTCTGGCCCAGAATCTTAGCTCATATCCGAATGAGACCTTGGTTTGCGCTTGTCAAAATGCATGCGCATTGGGGGGGTTTATTTTTCAGGATTCAGCGCAATGGAAGCCACTGGAATTCTTGTTTTACAGCGGTGTTACCAGCTGTCACAGGTCTGCATCTACCCTAACTTAGCACCCGGGTGCGTAAAATATAGCGTTGTGGGAGACGATTAGCGGAGAACCTCACAGAACATTCTACAACGTCTTGGGACTAGCGAGAAACCACCGTAGAGATTTTATCTAATTCTTAACGCAAGGATTTAGGAACAACCTGGGGAAAGCCGTTCGTTCTGCGCCGGTTAATCGGTGGTTGAACGGTCGCGCACAAATATGAATGCGATTGAGTTGGTTACGTTCCGGGACTTGATGGGTAGATGTTCTGGTGCAGCGTGACCCTGGATTATCGATGCATCCTCATCGCCGAATCAGGGAATTCGTTCTGTCTAAGCCCAATGGAAGGCGGGATACTTGCGGGAGCATGGCAGGTCAGCTTATACTGAGTCGCATGCATGAGAGAAACGTGAGAACGGCTTTTTTATTGATAACGTGGTTCCCATGTATATAGGGGTGGGAGTAAGCTTAGTGAACACTATGTTTCTAGAAACTAATGAAGCCTCTAAATCTATACAAGCCAAAAAGATGTGGTAACCCAATGGTATTGCCCAGACTGCATAAAAGACGTTTTGAGTCATGATCCGTTACACCAGGTCAAGTATTCTGAACCTAACCTAACCAGTTAAGCCCCAGCGTATAACCGTAAAGAAATGATCTACTTTAATTACATATATGTATCTCTAAACAGTCGACCAAAAAAGACCCAAATCTTCAACGTCATCGTACTTTTTAAACCCCAACCCAAATAATTCATTATTCTGCTGAAAAGGATCACAAATCGCGCCCATTTACCCACTGAAAGCTCGCCTGTGGGTCTTCTGTCTGCAGCCAATTAACGCCTCCGTAGCAACACAATATAGCAGTCCTACAATTGATTAACCCACTATCCCCAGTCATCACTAATTAGTGCCCCGCGATCCTGGTGTTACCGCCAAACCTTTTCCTTATCCCCACCAACTAACGACTCAGTTGAACCTCATCCACAATTTCCCGCCTACTCGCTTCTCGTTTTCCGGCTTTTGCCTCTATTTCCAAGACAGTATTGTCTAGGAACCAGCTCTCGTTTTCACCTCGAGTGCTCCCCCGATTCGTTCTTATACCCGATACCTCGCGACGTCTCTTTTCATCTACATATTCTACAATGGCGGAACCACAATGGCCCGGCGTCAAGGTGCGCGAGACCTTCTTCAAGTACTTTGAAGAGCACGGCCACACTATCGGTATGTCTTATGATATCTATTGAACTTGGCCTGTGATATCTGACTATTTTCCGCTAGTCCCTTCGTCCTCTGTCGTCCCCCACGATGATCCCACTCTTCTGTTCACCAACGCTGGTATGAACCAGTTCAAGCCCATCTTCCTGGGCACCGTCAACAAGAGCTCTGGGATGGCTACTCTCAAGCGTGCCGTCGATACCCAGAAGGTTTGTTCTTCTGAACGCCCATCAAGACTGCGCAAACATGCGCTATCTATGGTGTACCTCTGATCCATGCTTATCTATCATGTACCCCGCGATGCGTCACAAATGCCGGTTTCGACCAGGGTCTTAAACTCATTGCGCTGCTAACGCTAATTTCATGTAGTGCATTCGCGCTGGAGGTAAGCACAATGTAAGTTCAACCTCGAGCAACGAAAAAAATGAGACAAAAATATACTGACTGAATTCAAGGATCTCGATGATGTTGGCAAGGACAGCTACCACCACGTAAGTTACTTGCACTACACATGCGACTCTGTACCACCATGTCAAATAACGATAACCTAACACTTGACATGTCTTTACTTAGACCTTCTTTGAAATGTTGGGTAACTGGTCTTTCGGCGACTACTTCAAGAAGGAGGCTATTGAGATGTCTTGGGAACTTTTGACCAAGGTTTACGGTCTTGATGCTGATCGTCTTTACGTCACTTACTTTGAGGGTAACGCCGACTTTAACCTTGAGCCCGATCTGGAGGCCAAGCAGCTGTGGCTTGATGTTGGTGTTCCCGAGGACCACATCATTCCCGGCAACATGAAGGACAACTTCTGGGAGATGGGCGACCAAGGCCCGTGTGGTCCTTGCTCCGAGGTCCACTACGACAAGATTGGTGGCCGTAACGCTGCTAGCCTGGTTAACATGGACGACCCCATGGTTGTTGAGATCTGGAACAACGTTTTCATGCAGTACGACCGTCAGAAGGATCGCTCCCTGAAGCCCCTTCCCGCCAAGCACATCGACACTGGTATGGGTTTCGAGCGTCTGGTTTCTGCCCTCCAAAATACCGTCTCCAACTACGCTACCGATATCTTCACTCCTCTTTTCAACCAGATTCAGTCAGTTACCGGCGCCCGCGCTTACACCGACAAGTACGGCAAGGATGATGTCGATGGTATCGACACCGCTTACCGTGTCGTTGCCGACCACATCCGTCTTCTGTCTTTCTCTATCACCGATGGCGCTGTCCCCAACAACGACGGCCGCGGTTATGTCGTCCGTCGTGTCCTGCGTCGTGGTGCTCGCTACGCCCGCAAGTACTTCAACGCCGAGATCGGCTCTTTCTTCTCCAAGATCCTGCCCGCCCTTGTTGAGCAGATGGGTACCCAGTTCCCTGAGCTCATCAAGAAGCAGGCTGATATCAAGGAGATTCTCGACGAGGAGGAGGTCGCTTTTGCCCGTACCCTGGACCGTGGTGAGGTTCAATTTGAGAAGTTTGCCAGCGAGACCCTGAAGAAGGGCGAGAAGAAGCTGTCCGGTGATGTTGTCTGGAGATTGTACGACACCTACGGTTTCCCTCTAGACTTGACCAAGTTGATGGCTGAGGAACGTAACCTTGACATTGATGAGGCCGAGGTCGATGTTGCCCGTGAGAAGGCTCGCGAGGCTTCCAAGGTCGTCAAGGAGTCTACCCAGACTTTCAGCAAGCTTGACGTGCACCAACTTTCGGAGCTGGACTCCCTTAAGGTCGCGCGCACTGACGACGAGCCCAAGTACCAAAAGGCCGATGTCAAGGTCACCGCCAAAATCCAGTTCATCTACGATGGTAAGACCTTCGCCAAGTCTTCTAAGGACCTCCCCGCCGGTGCTCCTCTTGGTCTTCTTCTCGACCAGACCAACTTCTATGCTGAGTCCGGTGGTCAGGTTGCCGACACTGGCCGCATCGTCATTGACGGTGTTGCCATCTTCGAGGTCGTCGATGTCCAGAGCTTCGGTGGCTACATTCTGCACAACGGTTACCTCCAGGACGGCCAGCTCAACGCTGGCGATGAGGTCATCTGCGAGTACGATGAGCTCCGTCGTGCCCCTATCCGCAACAACCACACTGGTACTCACGTCCTGAACCACTCTCTCCGTGAGGTTCTCGGCGAGGAGGTTCACCAGAAGGGCTCGCTCGTTGACAACGAGAAGCTCCGTTTCGATTTCTCTAACAAGACTGGTATCAGCATTCCCGATCTTGCTAAGATTGAAACTCTCTCTAATGAGTACATTCGCTCGGACAAGGCTGTCTACTACAAGGATGTTGACCTCGATGCTGCCCGTGAGATTGTTGGTCTCCGTGCCGTCTTCGGTGAGACCTACCCCAACCCCGTCCGTGTTGTCTCCATTGGCGCTAGCGTTGAGGATTTGCTTGCCAACCCCAAGAACCCCGAGTGGAACAACCTCTCTATTGAGTTCTGCGGTGGCACCCACGTTTCCTCTACTGGTATCATTAAGGACCTCGTGATTGTTGAAGAGTCTGGTATCGCCAAGGGTATCCGCCGTGTCATCGCCTACACTGGCGCTGCCGCCAAGGAGGCTCAGATCGCTGCCATTGAGTTCACCAAGCGTATTGAGGCTCTCGAGCAAATGACCTTCGGCCCCGAGAAGGAGCTGGAGGCCAAGAACACTGGTGTCGCCCTGAGCACTCTTACCGTTTCTGCTGTTGCCAAGGATGAGCTTCGCAAGCGCTTCGAGAAGATCACCAAGGAGATTACTGATGCCCAGAAGAAGCGCCAGAAGGTCGAGGCTAAGGCTGCCCTTGAGGCTGTCCAGGAGCACTTCAAGAAGGACGAGAAGGCCAACTTCTTTGTTGGTCGTCTGCCCATCTCTGCCAACATCAAGGCTATCTCTGAGGTCATCAACCACTACAAGGCCAAGGACAAGACCCGGTCCGTCTATATCATTGCCGGTAACGAGTCTTCGGGTGTTGCCCACGGTGTGTTTGTCGGTAGCGAGCTGGCTGCCAAGGGTGTGACGGCTGAGGCCTGGGCCACTACCGTCAGCGAGGTTATCGGTGGTAAGTCTGGTGGTAAGGAGCCTTCCCGCCAGGGCATGGGTACCAAGCCCGAGAGCATTGAGGATGGTGTTGCCACTGCTACCAAGTGGCTTGAGGAGAAGCTGAAGCTGTAAATTGTTTTATGAATGGTTATATGGGTTTCATTGCTGGATTTGGGAACATATTGTACATTTGGGTCAAAATAGGTTAAGCTCAAAATATGAGACATGATTTTTTGTTGATATAATATGATGAATGAGCAATATGTAAAGCTCAATGTAAATTCAAAACAAAACTGGAACCGTATCGAATACCTCTTCTCTGTGATACGCCATTAAAAACAGGAACATCTCATAGTAACGCAACTCTCCTCTTTCTCTGTCTGTGTACAGTACAGTGTTACAGAGTGACAAGAACACTGGCGTTGTTGTAGTAATCCAGCAGTGGGTTTTCGCCAGACTTGGTTTCTGTCTCCTCGAGATAAGCCCAACGCTGCATAAAGTCGCGATGAGAGCCTACCCGGGTGAATTTACCTGTCATGGCGCGATATATAGCTTCCATGACGGTGAAGTTGGTGGGGAAAAGGATATCAAAGTAACCTTGGTGGACCTAAAGGGGGGTGTTAGTGAGTTCATGTGAGTCAATAAAGGAAGATCTCTTACCATTGGCGTAGTCACTGGGACCATTGTCCGTTCGAATCGGGTTTGTACCACGGGGGCGTTAAGACCCTTGACGGTGTCTGGGAGATGATGGAAGTCAGAAGCTACCAGACGATGTCGCTGGAAGTACTTTTCCAAAATTTCATAGAACTCCATAAGTCGGGTAGGAATATACTCGGCATCAGATAAGTTCCCCCTCATAGGCAAATAACTCTGCAGCTCGCGAATCCACTTATTTTGTGAATACGGACGTGGGTAGGCACCGCCGGTAGCGGACTCACGGATCTTCATGAACCGGGCGGCTAATGGATCTAGAGCGGGGGTGTAGAATTCATAGAAGTCACCTTCCGAGTCAATTAGGACAATTGATTGCATGGGCTTTTGTGTCTCGTTGTCGTAGCGGATGGCGTCGTGGGCAAAGTTGTCCCATACTTCCATGGCCAGAAAGAAACATGGGGTGGACACCGGTGTGTCCCATTCAAAGATACTTCGGTTGATTATGGATACATGGTTGGCGTGGCCAGTGTTGGCGAGTGTGGCTTTTTGGTGGGCGGCAAGTTGCGCGGAGATTTCGATTATGCAGTACCGGGTCCGTTTGTATACGTCAGGATCAATTTCTCGGATGTAGTCGAGGATGTTAAGCATCAAGGTACCGTTTCCGGCACCCATTTCGTAAATCACAAGGTCGTCATAGGGGTATGAGGTGAGGCGGTAGTTGGAGACTAGATAGCGGGCTATTGCTTCGCCGTAGTAGGGTCGGAAGAGCTCAGTGGGGGTATGCCAGATCTGGCGGGTGGGATTTGGTTCGGGGAGTTGCGCGTCGAGGGCATCTTCGAATTCTGTGTAGCGGATACCGAGTTCCTTGTGGAATTGGATGCCATCGTCCATATTTGAGAAATTAAAGGGCCTCTCGGAGCGGAAAATCACCGCTTCGTTGCTGAAGTAGCCATAGGCTGGGTTATAGAGACTGTCTACCGAAGGAGGTGGTTAGCCCACAGTAATGAATCACGCCTATGCACACCAATGGTGCTCACCATCGACAAAGTCCCGCATTAACATTTTGACCTTTCGTGGGCGGGTCGTCCGGGCCTTAAGATCTTCCGCTGTAACCATCGGGTAACTCTCAAATTCATGAACCCGATCTTCCGGGAAGAGATCCGTCCGTTGCTGCCATTTGCTTTCATTATTCGCGAGACCATCGCGAACAGTTGAGCCAGGTCTCTGGACGGCGTAGCTTCGGCATTGGTGCTTATACGGGGTTTTATTATTGGAAATGACGGAGGTGGCGGGCCGGAGGTGTTGGGTTGTTCGGGGACGAAGAGTGTTCGATGTGGCGAGTGGAAGACGGATAATGTCTCGTGCGAGACGCGATATATGTAACGAGTCCATGGCGACCATTAAATGGTCAGTGGCCGGGTGGGTGGCTTCAAGATGGGACGGTTAGAATATAGGTTTCAGCGACGGGATTCAGACTATTGGCATCGTGAAGCTTGATGGTCAAAAGTGGGTCCAGTCGTGCAAGGCCCAGGACTACAACTTCCCTGATCGCAGCTATGCAGTGATAGCGTCACGGCAGGTGTCATTCACTGACAATTGAAGTCCAGTCTTTCAAAACAGGCAGGAGGGCATGCTCCACTTAGAGGGACGTCACGTACTTTGGATTCTTTACTAAAAGTGATTTTGTAAGTTACGGGTTCAGTGTAAAGTGGTGGATTGGCAAGCTGCATATGTATCTACTGTAGCGGGGTTGATCGAATTCGGCAACGCATTGGCCTGAGACTTTTGTCGTTGATCCGTCATGAGATGGGAAACAATCACATGTCGTTAGGAATTAAACCCACGTCTTTATCTTCCCACAAGGGATGCGATATGAACTATCCTGGCTGTATAAAGTTCATTCCCTTTCCGGTAGTCCTTTAAAAACATCCAGAGTTGTAAATCCCCACATTTCTAGCTGCGCACTAACATGCGCTTTTCTTGCGCCGTGCAAGCAGGCATTGCATCATCGCGCAGATAAATCCTCGAAAGTGTAGATTCCGCCCGTTCTTCATTGTCTTTATAAGCTCTTTAAACACTCCCTCATCATGTCATTTGGACATCAGCCGCCCTACGGCTCAATAGCACTTACATGTGCCTTTGTCGCCGGTATCCTCATCACCCTTGGCTTCAAGGATATCTACCCGGACCTTGAGCGCCGGTTTCTCTCCTCTACCGACGTCCCTTCAGACCGTCGCCGCTCTTGGTGGTGGGGTAGCCCGGTTGTTCTTGAAGATCACGATGACTCAGTTGCCAAGGGCACCCGAGTGCTTCCGGGTATTGTCGATGGTATTGAAGAATGTATCGGAAACACCCCTCTCATGCGCATCAAGTCTCTCTCAGAAGCTACAGGCCGGGAAATCCTCGCCAAGGTGGAATTTCTTAACGGGGCTGGTAATAGTCCCAAAGACCGTGTCGCTTTGAGTATGATTCAGGCTGCGGAAAAGGCTGGTATTCTTCGACCGGGGAAGCCTGATGTCATTTTCGAAGGAACTGTTGGCAGCACGGGTATCTCACTGGCGACTATCGCCCGGGCCCGTGGGTACCGAGCGCATATCATCATGCCTGATGACCAGGCAAGAGAAAAGTCGGATTTATTAGAACGCCTTGGTGCCACAGTCGAAAGAGTCCCTGTGCAACCAATCACCTCGCCATCCCATTTCGTCAATCTCGCCCGAAGCAAAGCAGCCGCCCTAACAGCGTCAGACGAAGACATCAACGGGTTCTTCGCCGACCAATTTGAGACCTTAGCCAACTATGCCGCACACGTGGCAACCACCGGTCCTGAAATATTCCAGCAAACCGGTGGCCGTCTCGACGCCTTTGTAGCCGGTGCTGGAACCGGCGGTACCCTCGCTGGTATTTCCCGCTACCTCAAGCTTGACGCCCACCTCACCAACTTGAAAATCATCCTAGCCGATCCCCAGGGTAGCGGTCTTTTCAACAAAGTGGTGTACGGCGTCATGTACTCATCTACTGAGAAGGAAGGAACCCGCCGACGCACCCAGGTCGACTCTATTGTGGAGGGTATTGGTATTAACCGGATTACGGCCAACTTTGAAAGTGGCCGGGAACTTATTGATGATGCTGAGCGGGTTACTGATGAACAGGCCTGTCGAATGGCACGTTGGTTGGTGGAGCATGATGGTATCTTTGCTGGAAGTAGCACCGCTGTTAACTGTACAGCAGCTGTCATGGCAGCTATGAAGTTGCCACCAGGAAGCCGGGTCGCGACCATTATCTGTGACCCAGGTAACCGTCACTTGAGTAAGTTCTGGCGGATCATTGGCGATATGGAGCCATCCAAGCTGGAAGATGACTTGTTCACAGCGGTTGGTTTGAAGAAGTAGCATTGCTAAAGGAGTTAACGGGTTACTTGATTATGATACCACAAAATATGGAGAGCAAGGAAAGTTACAGATGGAATCAGAATATACGCTGAGATACGATATAATAGCAGACCTAGCTAGATACAAGAAATACATGATAAAACAAAAAAAAAACGGTAAACATCGAAAGCACCCCTTTTCCCACCAAAGACAACTATCCGTGCCAGTCCTCTAAACTCCAGGGTAAACCAACCCGAAAACAAACAAAAAGAAGTGAAAAAATCTCACGAAACATCAAAAAAGGAACAAACGTAAAAAAAGTCCACTGGGCAGCTAAGCCGTTCCAATATATGAACTATGAAACAAGCCAAGTGACCCAAGTGGACATTCGTGAAAGAGGAAAGAAGCTGAAACCAAATAGTCAGTAGATAGCCATCCCGAGTAGCCGTTTATGAGAACTTCCAACGGTGGCCACAGTTCATGCACTCGCAGAACGTAGTCATAGGTTCATCAGCAGCACGGGTCTGGGCTTGTGTGTAACTGGTCTTACGCGCACCGCACTTGCTACACTTCCAGGCATCACTGACTGACTTCTGCTCCATAGGCGCCTGGGCACGCTTCATGTTCTCCTCCTCCAGCTTGCGCTCCACCTCACGCTGCGACTGACTCTTCATTTCCTCAGCAGTCATCTTGGCAAACACCTCGGGAGTGATCGTACCGTTCATAACGCTACGACCAAGATCGGGGTTGCTCTTGTTCTTGAGGTTCTGGAAGAGAGAGCGGACTCTCGCCTTGTATTCTGACGAGCCGGAGTTGCTACCGTATGCCACATAGATAGCGGCTTCGACCTTGCCAGCTATCTCCGTGACGCGCAAAACAGACTCAGTGCTGCGATAGGCGAGACCATTGTACAAAAGACCCACGCAACGGTTACGGATCTCGCACTGGGTGATGTTGATGGAAGCGTCATCGGTATCGAATCTGCGCTTTTCGGTGTCACCCTTGAAGGGAGCCGATGGCTGGCTGGCGGCTTTCGAGGAGGTAGCGGAAGGGGTCGAGTCCTTGCTAGCAGCCTTGGCGCGAACTTCGGATTTCTTGCTCTTAGAGTTGTTGACGATCGACTTCCATCTAGTGATACATTCGGCGGCTGCGGTAGCAACTTCGCGAGAGGGGTTGGCGCGGAGACGAGCGACGTAGATACCGGCTTTCGTAGCCTATGTGTGTTACAATAATATGTCAGCTGTCTTATCTCCAAATTACGAGAGGCACGTGACAGAATAGATGATTTATTCAGCCGGCTCAAATCACCGCCGCTTCCACAATCAATCCATCGCATCGGTGAAGATCGTTACGCTTCCTTCCTACAATGGTAAGGACGAAATGTATGCAGACTATACTTACACGCAACAAATCCTCAGACGGCTTTTCCTTCTGAAGCTTGAGCAAGATGGAAACAGCGGTCGAGACACCGCGATCCTTCTCATTAACAGCTCTCGAAAGCGCCTTCAACTGCGCCTCGAACTCACGGGGCTCCATGCCAACAGCGGGAGCGGGAGCAATAGCAACTGGCATCGTATAGAGATTGAGATGAAATTAATTTAAGTCCTGTAGAGCGGCTTGCGACAAGTTAGGCGATGAACCGAATGAGCCGGATGATGGAAACACGTGAATAGAAGGCTGCAACGGCACTGTAACAGGGAGACAACAGAAGGAACAAGGTGGACGGACTATGCGACACGCGGCTATGAATCTTGTTGAGGAAGGTGACTTGCGATACAAATTCACGATGCAAACAGGTCAAAAACGAAGATTTAGGATTTCAAGAGATTGATCAGTGCTGAATGCGTAGCGGAAAATAATCACGATGAATTGTTTTTTTTTTGGCGAACGATGATCCCTGGTAGGCTCCATTAGAAGCCCAAAAGTGGCCGGGGTGGGGCGAACGGTGTAGAAAAGTGAAGAACCCAGGGTTTGGGTCAGTTGAATCTCCCGAAAATCTCTTAACTAAGCTTGTATACTTAATCTTCGTTCATTCAGATAATACATACTATCGTCAGCAATACAACCTAAATTATCACCAACACGTTTAGCCTTGCTGCAGAGCCACAACGCAACACTACACAAACTACAACGGACGGCACATCGGTGGCGGAGAGACAGGAGAGGACCGAGAATGGTGTAACCCTAATGAGGAAAACATGCCCCATGAAGGGAAGGTGCAGAAATTATGACGTTTAGCATGTTAATAATGTCAATATTCAGATGTTGACAAAGGAACTTTGTTGAGAATGCGGGGGAGTATGCAAAGCGCAGCTGATGGCTGAGCTCTTAGAAGCTGGTACATATAACCTACATCTCAACATACCGTAGTTTCCCTTATATAAACACCCATACAGAGCTATTTCTGAGGTTCGTTGTTGCCAGTCACCCTCGTCGTTTCCCTGTCATTTGCTCCTTCCAGGTGCATCCAGTAGCAAAAGATTCCAGCCCCGCACACCAACTGTTGAAGCCTGATGGGCCACACTGGATCCAGCTGCACACCTCCAGAAAGGGCAGTTTATTCTCTGTAGTCAGCACTCTCCTGTGGGCCAATTTGATTCTTATCCTGCCGTTCATACTTGTGTCTGTCTTTCTATTTATCTCAATACTCTGCCGGCGTTGCGCCTGTCCGCATAATCACCCAGTCACATATTTTACCACCTTCATCCGTTTAAACCCCGGCGCCGCACTGCCCGCCCCGGTCTAGTGCACCGACATTAGCAAAAACCGACCTCTTCCGAACCGGCTGCTACCTCCTCCGTCCACTCGTTTTCTACACACGCGCACAGTCCTATACGAGTCATACATACTTTTCTTCCGCATTTAAACACACCCATATTGTCTTGCAATGGCAACCGTTGGCCTCGGATCCAGGGTCGACATGGTCGATGCCCAGAGTCTCTATCGTGCCCTCCAAGCTGCTACTTCCAACGACGGAGAACAACGCAAAGCCGCCCAACAACAAATTGTAGACTGGGAGGGGAAGCCCGGTTACTACTCCGGTCTTCAGGTGAGACATCCGCAAACGCCACGGCCAACGCCGCATAACTACACTTGGAAGACTAACCTTGATGAATCTATAGTCTATCTTCCAGGACAAGACGGTAACCCGGGATATCCGTCTGCTAGCCATCATTCAGTTCAAAAACGGGATTGACAGGTACTGGCGTCTTTCACCCCATGCTAAAAATGCAATCCCTGGACTTGACAAGAGTGTTATTCGCGATCGGTTGTATTCTAGCATTGTGAATGAAGATGACCGGACTCTCATGAGCCAGGCTGCTCTAGCCGCTGGAAAGATCGTTCGCATTGATCAAATGAAGGAATGGCCTGAGGCTCTGTCTACTCTCGTCGAGACAGTGAAACATCTTCGGAGTCAGGGCCCAGGATCTTCAGGACAGCTCATGAATGCCTTTCATCTTCTACTTGCTGCCGTCAAGGAGTTGCTGACTGCTAGGTCCAAAGTTACAATGCGTGCTTGGCAGTCTCTTACGCCACAGATTGTATTCTTATGCTTGGATACATATTCGCAAAAAACAGAGGCCTGGTACAACTACCTGACCATGAAAACGGGCGATGCCTTGTACCACGAGTATTGCATGTCAATTACTCTCGTCACTCTGCGTTTGGCTCGCCGACTCATTGTCTCTGCATACGATACCCCTTCAGAAGATTCCAACGTAAATACTTTATGGGTCAAGACAATGGATGATTTCGGGCGTTTCATCCCATTAGTACAAGAGGGGAGTGGCTTATCCGTTGAATATCGCGAAATGATTGAAAAGCACATCATGCAGTTCACCAAGTTGCATACAGGAGTCGCCGATCAGCACCCAGTTTGCTTTGTCAATCTCCCCAGCTTCGTAAATCTTACCGTGGCGTACTGGAATCAAGTAGTTACCTTTGCCGACTTATACGAAGAAGCGGAGAGTATCCAACACATTGGCACAGAAGTGGAAAAGACAAGATTGGAGCCTGGTTCGCTCTTGGAGCGGATAGCTCTAAAGGGACTTATACTAATGCGCCACTGTCTGTCAATTGCTTTCCAAACTGGGACTACGCTGCGTCAGCGGTCTGATGACTATAAACAAAAGCAAAACAGAGTGACCGATTTGCTGAAGACTATGCTGTTCACAAATGAGTTTGTCAAAGATATGACCGCCGTCTTTCTTGCTAAGCTATTCGTCTTCCGTCGGACTGATATGGAAGAGTGGCATAATTCGCCAGAAGAATGGGAGGCGCGGGAGAGTATGCAAGGAAATGCTTACGAGCTTGATGTGCGCGCATGTGCCGAGAAGCTGTTTTTGGATCTCTTAGTCAAATTCAAGTCTAGTCTCTCCGGTATGTTGATTAAGTACTTCACCGGCGTCTTGCAAGGCGAGTGTGATGTGGCTTCCAAAGACTCGGTCTATACTGCTCTGGGGATTTCAGCGGCTTTCCTGGTTGGGCAAATCGACCTCGACGAGTTCATTCGGAAAAGAATGATGGAAGATCTTAAGATTCAGGACAATTTGGCTTGTATCCTTCGGCGCCGTCTTGTATTACTCTCAACACAACTCATCAGCCTCGAAATTTCAGCAAACAGTCGTGCATCGATTTACGAACTATTCAGTGAAGTGCTGAACTTGGAAGACCCTCGTAATGATCAGGTCGTACGTCTCACTGCGGCAAGAGAGCTTGTTCACATTGCTGCGCACGATAGCTTCCAACTCGAGCAGTTTTTGCCGTTTGCTCAGCCCATCGTTGTGTCAATTATTACCACTGTGGAATGCACGGCTTCTCCGGAGTCCAAGTTAGCCCAACTCGAGAGTGTACGCGTTGTGTCAGAACGGTTGGGACATGATGTCTCTGTGGTTTCTGACTTCTTGATGTTGGCCCTGCCAGCAATCTGGAAGGATGGCGAATCTGAGGAGCGTATGGTCCAGCAGGCCATCATGGCTATCTTCACTGCCTTTGTGACATCCCTCGGTGTTCGCGGTGTCAAATACCACCACAACATCGCACCGGTAGTTCGTGAAGTCTTGAGGCCAGAGTCAGAGCTGTCCGAGTTTTTGACGGATGAAGCCCTGGATCTCTTGTCAGCCTTACTGCATTTCAGCCCGGTTCCCTTCGGTGAAGACCTTGTTGAATTATACGGGTCAGTGCTACCGCTGGTAGGCAGGGAAGAGCCAACATGTTCGTGTGCCATGGAGATCGTTGAGGCGTATCTCGTTATGGCACCAAACGTGTCCTTGGACGACCGCTTTCGCGTGAAAACTTTCACTGCTCTCGGCGAGCACATTAGCAGCAAGAAGCGCGAACTATCTCGGCCAACCATAGACTATCTACAGCTTATTATCCGGAATGCCGATAGGCTAGGACAAGCAACGGGTGTAGCTGCCCTACTCCGGGATATGGTGGACACCAAAGTGCTACAAGAGCTTATGGCCAATATATATGACAGTTGGACGTGCCGCCAGAGTCACGGACCAAACCAGAAGCATCCCAGGCTGAGTACAGTGCAAGAAGCGGAACACTTGGCTGTGATCTCCCGTATTTTGTACTACAACCCGCGAGCCTTTTTCGAATCGTTGATTCCGTTTGGTCCATTTGATCAAGTTTGGGGCTGGTTGTTTGATGAAATTTATGCGACTCGTGATGGTGGTGACAACTCTGATCGGCGCAAGCTGTTTGCACTTGCAGTTGCTCGTTCACTTTTAGTCGCCCCCGTATATCAGGCCATCATGCTTCAGCGATTGGAGGAAATGCTGGTGATATTCAACGAATGTCTGATTGATGTCAAAGACAATCAAGAGGGTCCTCATGATTGCTTAGTACGGGGTGAATATGTCCAGGAGGAGTACGACACGCCAAAGAGTCTGGCGGCTAAGCAAATTGAAGCTCAAGATCCGGTGTACTGTGTGTCGGCACCAGAATTCCTTCGCTTGATCATGGAAAAGGTATCGCAGCAAATTGGTGTTTCAGTGATGGAAGAGGAATACTTTATCAACGTGGACCCTAAGATTCTGAACACCTTTAAGCAGTTGGTATAGTTACGTCAGTTCGACACTATGCCTGATGTATACAGATTCATGTCAATAATGATAGTTTACCAAATAGTTGTTAGAATACAAAATCTACCTATAAGATGTCTCATTTCATGTGTAACTATCGTCAATTGGTAGGGTTAGGGTACATTTTACATTGTCAAGGACTCCCCAGCTCCAACTTTCAGGGTCCAATGACATTGTGCAGAAGCTTTGACGTTGGCTTGCCGCGATTAAAGTGTATCCAAAGTGAAATTCGTGCCTCGGCTGACTGGCTAAGGAGGAGAACGGTACATTGGGTGTTTACGATTGTCGCGATTTCATGTTCTCCAAACAAACCCCAAGTTTACAACATTTTGTTTATATACCTTTTAATTTTTGTTTCCCGATAACTATTTGACTGCGCATTAGCACATAGACAATAAAGTACCATAACGGCAACGATAAATACTATAAACAACACAACCAGCAATCCACGTTTAGGGATAACTCCACCCACAATGGCACCTGCAGACGACATTTCTCTGCAGATAAAACCCTCGACACCTTCCTCTGTATTCAGTTTTGCTGAAGCCCAAGAACGTATCGCCTCCCGTCGCGCTGCCCGCGAAGCTACCCACCTTGCCCGTATTACCGCCGCACGCGATGTTTCGGCGGTACGCCAGCGCCTCGCGACTTTGCCTGGGCCACTTGGTCGGTTGACATCAGTGTATGATGCGCTCACTGGTGGTGTTGAGACGGGTAGTACATCCAGACCTTTGTTCCGTGTCGGACAGGTAGATGCCGAATTGTTAGATGAGGAGTTGGTGGGGTTGATGAGGGGCCAGATTGGTGAGGGATTGAAGTACTTTGCCGGAGGACATTTGGCGGAGGATTGGGGGGCTGAGATTGGAGTCGTGTTGAGAGCCTTATTGTTCAAGTTGACAATTTGGGATCACGATGCTTCTTATGGCGCGGCCTTGCAAAACTTGCGGTATACAGATGCTAGAGGGTACACTGAAGGTGGTATTTTGGCGAAACCAACACGGTTACAAAAGACGACTTACGGCGTGGTTTCAGTGCTAGGCGGATACGCATGGTCGCGCTGGGAAAGATGGCTTATGGATCAGGATGATGGCTTTAGTGACGTCTCCGACAGAGTCAAGAAATTGACGAATCTCACCGGTGCAGCGGCAGCAGTCTACCAATTCGCCGGGTTCATTTCATTCTGCTCATTCCTCGTCCAGGGACGTTACCGCACATTACTCGATCGCGTTCTTCACATGCGCCTCGTGTCGCCATCTAGTCAAGTATCTCGTCAGGTATCTTTCGAGTACCAAAACAGACAGCTTGTGTGGCATGCTTTCACAGAGTTTCTGTTGTTTGTGCTACCTTTGATAGGCGTGACCCGATGGAAGCGCTGGTTCCTTCGGTTGTGGCGGAAGACTAAGACTGCGGTGAGCCGCAGGGGAGATAGTGAAGAGGGTGCTACAAAGACGGGCGGAGAACTGTCATTCTTGCCAGAAAGAACCTGTGCTATTTGTTACCAGGAGCAGAACTCGGCAAAGTCCGAGGCTGAAGTGATGGCTGCGTCGGCTGCTGGCGGTATGGCGGGGTCGGCGTCCACAGATATCACCAACGCTTATGAAGCTGTGCCGTGTGGCTGTGTTTACTGCTTCGTCTGCCTGGCGACTCAAATAGAGAGAGAGGAGGGTGAGGGGTGGACGTGTCTGCGCTGTGCGGAAGTTGTCAAGGAGTGCAAGCCATGGAATGGTGATGTGCTAGAGCCAGTACGGACGTCAACTAAGACTGTCACCTTCAAGGAGGATCCTAGAGAGTTTGCGGAGTCAGTGGAGGGTGATGCAGCTAGAAGAGGTATGACGGTGGTGCCTCCGGAGGCTTTCTCAGAGGAGGTCAGTGTGGCGGATGAGGAGGACGAAGGTTTGGTGCAGGAAGAATATGACGAGTAAGAGGGTTGGTCTACAGGACATTGTAATGTATAGATTTCATTTATTTACCACACAACTATGTCAAGTTGTGCATGTACACCCAATACACATCCAAACAAACACCTACTCATTGACATACATTATTACGTGGTTGTATACATGTTTGTGAAACTTTAGGAATGGTATCTACCCGGAAAAGACGTGACTTCCGGTATTACTATTATCTTGTACTACATACTACATGTGTAGCAAGTTCATATCTACATATCGTAGGTGATGTTCTTGGTACGAACCCACTCATCCAGACCAATAGAGTTGAAGCGGCCGTAACCACTAGCCTTGGCACCACCGTGGGGCAGTGCACTCTCATCGTGAACAGTCATAGAGTTGATGTGGACAGCGCCAGTCTCAATTGCCTGGGCGAACCGCAGACCCTGTCTGAGGTCCTTGGTGAACACGGCCGAGGTCAGACCGTATTCGGTGTCGTTAGCTACCCGGATGGCCTCCTCCTCAGAGTCAATCTCAATGAGAGATACGGTAGGACCGAATGACTCGGTGTGGTAGATGTCCATGTCCTCAGTGACGTCAGCCAGAACAACGGGGAGCATCCGTCTGGACTCGGCGTCCTCAGTCTCAGGGGAACCAGTGAGCACCTTGGCGCCCTTGGAGACGGCATCGGCGACAAGCTGGCGGTTCTTGGCGGTACCGGCGGCGGTGACGAGGATGGGAACAGGGCCCTCGCTGGGGAAGAACTTGTTAACACAGCCAACGAGCTTCTCTTCAAACTCAGCACGAATATCCTTGTGCACAAGAATGCGCTCGGTGCTCATGCAAATTTGTCCAGCGTTGATGAATGCGCCAAGGGCGGTTTGCGCAGCAGCAGTGTCAAGGCAGGCGTCCTTCCAGACAATGGCGGGGGCTTTACCACCGAGTTCGAGAAGGCAGGGCTTAAGGTGCTGGCCGGCGAGACTGCCAATGATGCGGCCGACGGCAGTGGATCCGGTGAAGTTGATCTTCTTGACGGCAGGGTGGGAGATGACGGCGGTGGTCACGGCGGGGGCACTGGCGGGAGGGGCGATGATAAGGTTGAGAGCGCCGGCGGGGACTCCGGCTTCGAGGAAGCAGGAGACAAGACCCCATTGGGTGCGGGGGGAGAGCTCGGAGGCCTTGAAGACGACACTGTTGCCCATGGCGAGGGGGAAGGCGATGGCGCGGGTGCCGAGGATGATGGGGGCGTTCCTGTGGGAAAAGATCTGTTAGTGGGATGCTCGTAACTTGTTTAGTATTGTAGAGTTGAGACTTACCATGGTGCCATGGCGAAGACAACACCGAGAGGCTCCTTGACAACAAGACCACCAACGGTAGGACTGGCAGTAGCGGGAATCATACCCTCAACAGTAGCAATTCTACCAGCAATATCTCTGATGAAGTCGGTAGCAATGGCCATGTTCATATCAGCCCACTGCTGCACAGCGCCAGTCTCCGCCTTCATGTACCCAGTCAATTCCTCACGGCGCTTTTCCATGATAGCCACGGCCTTAAGGAAGATATCGCGACGAGCACCAGGGGTAGTCTTGCTCCATGCGGGGAAAGCGGCAGCACCAGCCTCAACGGCGGCGGTAGCATCGGCGGCGGTGGCGTGGCTGCATTGGTGGACGGTCTGAAGAGTATCGGGGGAGATAACGGGGAAGGTGCTAGTCGAGGGGACGTCCTTGCCGTTGATGACGAAGGGGACGGTGTAGCTGGTGGCCATTTTGGTGGGAGTTTTGAGGGGATAGTGGGAGACGGGTAAGGCGGACTATGTGTCACGAAGAATGAGAAGAGTTGAAGTGGAGATGAGGGTGGGGAGTTTGGATTTTGGGTTTTGTTTAAAGGGGAGAGTCGGAATATTTGAGATTGGAAGCATGGGGCTTGCGGTCGTTTTATACTTTGGATGCGCCGGGTATGGCTTGGCTTGGCAGTCCACATCCATGTGAATTGTTACATGGAATGGTCACTGTGTGTATGTCCATACATAAGGGGTTTCCCATGGTTCATGCCTTTGTCTCTCGGCCCTTTGAGATCAAGCGCGCAACGGGTGGTCCTCCTTCGCGTCCGTGAACCCGGGGATCCATCTGCCCTCAGAAACCACGCACACACCCTCTCCTTCCTAACGTTACAGTCTTCGCTACTTGTCCGTTTCTCATCCTTTCCGTGTCCCTTGGCTCCACCCGTTGGTTCTTAAGCATATGGAATAATAAACACATGGCTTTTGGGGAGAGAAAGAGGCTCCGTTGGGGTTGTATCGTTCGGGATGTGACGAGGTAGAACTAAGGAATTTGACTGATGATGCTATTTTCTTTTAACTATGTCTGTACTAATTTTTACTAAATACATTGGTACCTGGTTCGTTCATTGGTGGCGTTTGTTTAGCGGGAAACAAGGGAGGCCCAGTCGATCTAGAGGGGTACCTTTTTTCGTGGGCCAAGAACCCCATTGTTCACTAGAAGCGAATCAGATTGGCGGGAACTATAGCATAGCATGCGGGACGGTCCACTCATCTCTTACTACTCGCTTGACAATATGGGGTGATAAGTTCCCATAGGGTATCATTTCTGGTCATATAGGTAATTGTCTGCCCTTGGAGAAAACTCGCTTCCGCGAGCTAACTGTTGTATTGGAGGGTGGTTGTTGGATATACATGTTGCAGGCAGGCCTAGTGCGTGACTTTTCGTTAACGGGTGACCGTGCCATATACATATGTACGTATATATGATAGCAATATGTGGTTGAAACTCGGTGTTCACCCGACAATCTTGGCCGTTTAAACCGGCCTCTGATACTAAGTGGGGTTAGAAACAGGCGCATGTATACACCATACCTTGTCTTCATGCCGTTCGTAAAACACTCAAAGCCGCCGTGATGTACCCCACCAAGAAACAACCTTTGATGTTCCAACTCCGCTCGTATAAGATCATCCCGCTGCCCATGCTTCCTTTGCTCCGCCCAGCTGACGACAAGCAGGGCTTTCACGTCTGTATGTAGCTAACGTGCACTGGCGTTGATGAGGCTTCATGACACGCACACAGCGGAACCATTAAAGTTCCACGAAAGTCGGTGAATGTTAATAATGCATTAATGATTCTGAAATGCTCAGACACATATAGCCAATTGGGAAGCCTTTCCTTCTTTGGAGACGATAGACGGGGTTGGATGTTTGATATTGAGGTTATATTGGGGAATTGCAGGAACCCGTTGGATATACGTGCGTACTATGTGGTGGGGACTTAGACACTAAGACAGGGGAAAAAGGTCGCATGTGTAGTGCGACAAAGTCCGACGTGATAATTACCTTGTTTGCAATGAATGTCTCAGACAATGTTACAATGTGCCGGATGGTAATCCGGTGTTCTTGACACGGTTTATAATATCTTTGTGTTTTCAAACTTTTTGATATATTCTGGTATGCCGTTCTTCACGCCGGCAGGCGTTCAAAGATATCAGGCAAAAGAAGGTTCCTTTGCCGAGTGTGCCACCCATCCCTGTCCGTGCCTGACCAGTTTCCATGTATGATAGAGTGAAATACTACCGAAGCTTTTGCCGTGTACAATATATAAGTACATGTACAGACGATATATCGGTTCAATACAAAGCAGGGTGGCCGCACTACAGTGAGAGTCTAATGCATCCGGGGGTTTGTTAACGAGACCGTGGACCCTAAATGTTCAATAGGGTTATACTATCGATGATGGCCAGAGGTGCGAGAGAAATGTGAGCCCATTTTTAACTATCTTAGTTTCATGAAAACGAGATAATTGAGGAATTTGCCTTTGTATACAAATTCCCGAACCTTATAAACGCATGACGTATATCAAGCGCCGGCGGCAGACGGCCCCGCTTAGTGGATTAACACCAATGTCCTTCGGCCGGAGGTAGCCGTGGGTCCCGATGTGGAGCCACCGGACATGATGTGCAAGTTAGTAGGGAGATGGTGACAATAAGTGGGGGCTGGGTATGTTTCTATCGTCCGGGCTGAATGTATATGTGTACATGTATGCATATCGTCAACATGTGTTATATTGCCACGTTGCTCTCAAGTTCCTACATGACATGCATGTCTACACCGGCATTTCAAGATCCAAGATCAGGCAACGCCACAACGCCACAACCACATCACACAAGTTGAGCGCCACATCATGTACATATCGCCGAAGTAGTCCCATATTTTTTCTGCGACTTTAAACCTAGGAATCCCACCATCCTGAATTATTATAGCGTGTAAATCTGTGGCAACCGGTTACTTGTCGATCGACTTGTTGACTGTAGCGGTCATGTCCGGGGGAGTAGTGTAGCGAGTGGTCGGCTTTGGACGCAAGGGCTAGATCCTGTATAGCACCGGATGTTTGGCTGGTTGGCTATATAGGCTGACGTCTGTTGTTGGTTGAGGCAATGTGCGTATTTAGGTTGTGGTGGATATCACATTGAGATGAAGAAGTAATATGCTTATGGCCATAGTTTGTACCGAACTGTTGGTAAAGCACATGGCTATTGTCTGCATCCTCCTAGTTACCCCTCTCTTTGCAGCCAGCGAGCCAGTTGGCTTGCATGTATCATAGTCAGTCATGAGAGACTTGATAATTTATGGCGGTTACCATTGGTTTGTGTAGTTGGTATAGGCGTCCAAGGAATCCTTTCATATTCCACGGACTGGCTCCTGAGTATGTAAGTCATCCGGCATTCTACCTGAGTCGGTGTCGGGAGAACCCTTGGACAACATTACACATTATTGACAGACCACCCACCTACGGAGACAAACCATTCTGCAGTTCAACCCACCTTTGCGACCGACAAGCTAGGTTTGCCGTTGCACATGACAGCACCCCACTTTGAACGGGCGACACGCACCCTGATAAGCCCATTCCAGTCCACCGTCGTGTGGATTCCACAAACTCATCGAATATGAAGGTAACAACGATCGGTATATTTGAGTCGCTTCGTCGAGTTGGCTGGTACCCGCCACAGCTTGACTCGTTGCCGCCAAGGCAAAAGGCTGGGAGATGTGGACATATCCAATCAAGTGGCGGCGGCGGGACTTGAACGGCCCCACGTCGGAACTAACGACTAATACATATTGTGCATATAATGATGTGCCCTGGTGCTTGTGATTGGGTCCGTGCGGACAATTGCGCCTTCGTCTTCGTGTTGGAGGTATTGGAGTCTAAGAAGCGAACATGTGCCAACATGGTCTTTGGATGGCTGACAGCCAAGGAAATACATGCAATGCGACACTGTCGAGTAACAACTGGTAGACCACATGTTCGGCAATCCTAAAGTGCTCACTTTTATATACAAGAAAACCATAGGAACTGTTTCTGCAACCCAGGGCCCACTTTCAGCCGGCGGGCCTAAGCTGGTTGGCTGGCTGGCTGTGTAAGTTGAGTGGTTATATGTGCATAGTGTGGTCTAAAGGCCAGAGCGGGATATAGCGCTAGTATTCTTTAGGAAACGTCCAGGTTCGAAGTCTTCAAACTCATGCGACGCCAATTAATTCCGTGGGCATCGCTCGACCACTGTCTGACAAAGACGAAGTAACTATGTCTTTTGTTGTTGGCTGGCTTGCTGGACTGTCACACGGGGCTTTGTCTATATAGGGTGAATCACCAGCGTCGTAGTAGACGTGGACACTGCATGGGAGGGTTGGAGATACATCACAATTTTTTCGCCCTTTTCTTTGCAAGTCATACTTCGTGGGGTGCAGGCCTGTCATGTAGTTTTTCACACGAAGTCATGATGATGACTCGCCGTATCAGATGTACCAACCACAGTCTAGAATTGTGGCTGTTGAAAGCGACATCAATGGTAGTCCCACTAGCCCGAGAACTAGGACCGGGAAGTATGTATTTAAGTCGTGGGTCGTGGGGAAGTTTCCTTGCCAGAAGGATGCAAGGAGGGGCAAAACTTGAATTTTGTATATTTTTTTTTCGCAATTTTTTTTGCGCAACTACAAATTCGAAATAAGGGTAGCAATACAGATTTGCAGTGTTTTTTTAACCTTGAACTAAGGCTAAAACTTACGTAGACATTCCTGATATTTTAGTAACTACCATTTTACTCCTCAGTGTCCAAATCCGGCCTTGTGATCGTATACAATTTTCTGCTCTTTCTTCTCAGCTCATCATAGTTTTCTTCACTCATCATCATCATCATCAACACCACCAGTTCACACGAATTGTTTCTATTCTCCACCTATTCTTTTGCTCATCCCCGTCACTCGCATGCACCCTCCCTGCAAGTAAACTACCATTTGACACTGTCATAGTTTGCTGATTCAAGGTGCAAGCTAGCTCTCGAATGACTCCTCCGCTGTAAACCGCTTCCCTATTCAGCATTGCCATATAGAACAACCACACCACAAAACCATCTACGGAGAAGTGACTTTCTTGTATTGTCCTTGCTCGCGATCTACCTTTCCACACGACCGACAAGAATCCGTGTTTTCTCTTGTCTGCTTGTTCAAACTTTAAACTATCGTAACTCGATCTCTTTTCTCTCGAGCCTTGCGTCATAATTCTTTTTTTCCCTTTTTTTCTCCCTTGTCTCCATCACTTGAGCGCATCCACCCATTCAAGCCATTTACCATCCAACTTGTTTGACGTTACTTTCAAAAGTCGCCTAACTTTTTTTTTCGTTCCTTCCTTGAGCACGCAACTGTTTGCGCCCTTCCGGGCTTCTTCGCGATCCGTTATTGAGACTCGATCTTGTCGCAATACTCAGACCCGTACACACGTTTATATATATTCAACCTCGACAAATCGTTTTGTCTTCGCCACCCTTTATAATCATATTTAATAATCGACATGGCAAGCTCACCACTTGCGCGGTCAGCCCAAGGCCAGGGCGTCCCTATTACCCCAAAGGCCTTGGCTCCCGTGAACACCCACGTTGTCTCACGAGGCTTCAACAGCATCAACTCTATTGCTGCTAGAGTCCCTATTTCACAGATTCCTCTCGCATCGCCTCATATCAGTAATCCTACACCAACAGAGCGTGTGCCTCTACCCTCCGGGAATGTGAATAGCCTCAACGGAACTAGCGCAACAAACGGCATCAAGCGCAAGCGGGAGAGCACAGCCGGGTTAGATCACAGTAGTCCTAGAAGCCCCGGCCCTATTGACGATGAGCACACTGAGCACGAAAAGAAGCGCCAACCTGGAGTGAAAAGGGCATGCAATGAATGCAGACAACAAAAGGTAAGAGAACCCATAAACCACATTCCCCATACACCACCGTAATTGTGTCATGCGGCTTGCGAGAGCCAGGACCGGCTCAAGGCTTTTCCAGTGACACAACACTTGGTTATGACGTTGTGTCGCAAAACAGTCTCAACAGACCTATGCGCCACTGAAATTGATCATTCACCAATTTTCACTCATACGATCTCCCGCCCATACTAACACTCGTATGATACAATTAGTTACGATGCACTGTCGTTCAAGACCCATTTCACCCGTGCCAGCGCTGCACTAGACTCGGCCTCGAGTGCAAAATCGAATCAAACTTCAAGCGTGTTGGCAAGCGTTCCAAGCATGCTGAAATGGAAAAGGAGATTGAAAGGTTACGTCGCCATCTTCAGCTTGCCAGGGATTCTGGATTTACCGTTCCCAAAGATGAGGATAGTGACCCATCACCTGCTGCTGATGCGGCTCGCAATACGTCAATTGTTTCAGATGAACCGAACAATGTCACCCAGAGAGTAGAATCATCGTTCGCACACGACCTCGAAGACGTGCATCTTAACGACGAGGATGTTAGAGGACTCTTTGTGGAATACTTCTCATATTATCACCAGTTTCTGCCCTTCCTCAACCCCGCCACCACTCCAGACGTTGTCAAGATGCAACATCCACTGTTGTTCTGGGTTATCATTTCGGTTGCTGCTCGTAGATGGCCCGACAAAACTCTCCTTAGTTCCCTCGCGAGTCCACTCAACAAACTAGTATGGACTACTATTGGCGAAGTTCCAAGCAATTACCACATTGTCAAGGCCCTATGTCTACTTTGCACTTGGCCGCTCCCAACTAGTAGTTCGGCCGCCGATCCGACGCATGTCCTCTGTGGTGTCATGATGAAGGTGGCTACTATGATTGGCCTCCATCGTCCGAACAACATGCGAGACTTTTCACGCGTCGACATCGATCTCGACCATGCCCAACTCAACGACCGTGTTATCACTTGGGCCGTTTGCAACATCGTTGCCCAAAATGTCGGAACTGGCTACGGTCAACCAGCCTCGACAATTTACGACTGGACCCTCGCAATGGGGGACAGCGAAAATTCGCCTCTCCGGCTACCAAGAGAACTTGAAGCACGGGTTTGCATTGAGCGCTTTTGCGACAAGGTCTCCAAGGAGATGTACAGTAACTTGCGTGATCCACGAGGTGTCGCTGGTGATGAGCATCGTGCCATGTTGCTGCGCTTGTTCAAGCGCGACTTTACCGAGCTGCAAGTTCGCGTACTCAAGCGAATCTCTAGTCCTATGGTTAACCTCCACCTGGCGGCTGCCAACTTCCATCTACGATTGGCCGGCTTCTACGATGCCAGCTCGACGCCAAATTACCTCGACGACTTGATGTCACTTTATCGCTCCACAGAGTCGTTCATTAAGCAGGTTCTCGAAGTCGACAAAGTTACCTCACCGTCAGACACCCCCAACCGGGGCATGCTATCCCACTGCACCAACTTTATCCAGCAGACTTTGGTTGCTGCTGGATTCACGCTGCTGAAACTGCTGAAGAGCTTCTTTGTCCGTGTAATTGACGCCGTTTCTACTAAAAAGTTGTTCAACGAGACAATAGAAGCGATCCGAAGCACCAGTGTGGTGAAGAACGACTTACAGAGCCGCCTCGCCGAGCTAATGGTACAAATGTGGAATGGCACCGCGGACCCCGAAATCACGGACTCCCCCGACGAGTCGCCACCACTGGCCATCGACGACAGTTTGCAACTCAAGGTGAGATGTAGACACAGCATGAGTGTTGTGTTTGACACTATCTGGAGATGGAGAGAGGACTTCCAAGCAAAGGGCAGAGGGGACTTGGATAGTAAGTCTTTGATTTCGTCAAAGTCGGCATTGTCGGCCAAGACTAACCAGCGGACAGCTTTGGAACGACCTCCTAGTCTGATTAACCCGTCTACGATGCCTCCACCGAACGACATACCGGACTTAGTTCCAACACCGACGGCAGGCATGAACTTCATGAACAACGTTCTCGAAAACACATTGGCTGGACACCTAGCCAATGAGCGCGGTCTCGACTCTCTCGTGTACAACCCGCATTCGCTTTATGACCAGTTCAATCCTACCAACTGGATGCTGGACGATCTTGTCGACTTTCAGTTCAACTACCCGTTGTCCGCGCTTGACTCTTAGGTGGAGTTCCCTGCGCAGGCCAACAAAGGTGGTGTCGCGTTCAACGGCATGGTGTCACAAGGAAGGGCATCTCGGGATATAAACCACCTTGGTACGGACTGACCTTGACGCTCTTTAGGGAACTCCAAAACTACGTCATCCTTTCCTGTTCTTTTCTTCCTCTTTTGTTTTATAATCCTGAGCTATGTTTATGGGGGTTATTGTCTATAATTTGTGTTTGTTATTTTGCTTCCTATTGGAAGAACAAAAGTTAGTCTGGGTTTTGTGCTTTTTTTTCCTTTTATTTAGCGATGAGTTTCTGAAAAGCCATCATCTTTTAGAGATGAGGTACAATAGTTTTTATGCTGGTGGAGTTTGGGTATCTGGTGTCTCAGATCTGGGGAGGCGTTGGGGTTTTGTTATGTTCCAGACATTTATATATATAAAAGTGTTTTTCTCAGTTCATCAATATGCTTGAGTTCTTGTGTTGCGTGAACCTTTCTGTTTGACCATATAGAAATGCCAAGTTTGGATGAAACTTATGCAAACTGGTCACTTAATGGAACACTATACTCGTTTCTTCGTTGGTATTTTTAGTGTAACCCACTGGTATCTATTTGATACTAGTAACAGAAACGGAGTTCTGACGTAACTCCTAATCATTAACGAAATCTTATCATGAGATGGCAAGAACTAGCATTAGCACAACCTGTAGTTACGTTTGGGCAAAAACAGAAGGAACAACAAACACACTCCAGATTGGTCTTTATGATCTATAAACATCGTGTCCGGTGTTTATCTCAAACCTCTTCTTCTCTTATATCTCTCAACAACTTCAAAATCATTACCACTATGCAAAATCCTCTATCCTAATCATAATATCGGTAACCTTTAATCAACATAATCGCGCCTGTTAATTCATAACATTTTTTAATAATCCTAATTACCTAAAGTCCATTAGACTTCCTATTACCTTTTAATTACACGTCCATCACCTATAATATATCTTATCAATCCTTTTTAAGATGTCCTCTATTTTGCCTCCTGGATAGGATCCGGCAACGGCCGCCCGTAATCTTGGACAACACCCCGCAAACCCATTTACTACGGCCCGTTGGGCCAACCATGTGCGTCGTCCCAATCGCGCTATCGCTGCCACGAAGCACTGCGATACTACCTCTGATACTGTGTCTATGTCAACATTCAAGCTAAGCGCTTATCCAAGATTTCCACCAGAAGGCAAGCAACAGTTTGAGCATGAGAGGAAGGAATTCTTTCGACTGCTTAGACTGGATCTCTTTCCGGTTCTGAATCGCTGGCTGAATGTTGAGGAGTCTAGTAAGGTGGTTACATGCGAGGAAATCCTAGATCAAGTTCCTAGCCACGGTGAGTTCATAACATAGTGCTTTGACAATGATATCTAGTGCTAACTACCGTTTTTGTCAGCCATTCGGTACATGGTCCAACGTGTAATGACCTTCTGGCGTCACAACAAGTTTCATATTCCCACGTTCTACCTCCGCCAAAAATCGGTTCACTCATCATACTTTGTCTGGCGAGCTCCGTATTCGGCTTGTATGCAGGCAGATCTTATCAGTGGTATTTTCAATCAAGATGAGTCTCGCGTGGTCCGGTCTCTGTGCTATGAGAGACAAAAGGAGCGTCATGGCTCCTCTCGTGTCCCAAATCTAGTGACTGAAGCTCGTACTCTCATCGACGATACCCTGTTCAGGGACACCTGTTTCGATCTCAGTGACACTCATAAGTTGGTTGTTCGCATGCGCGAAAATGGCAACTTACTTCGTGAAGACAACGATATCGTATATCGGTATCGGGATTCAATCAAGAGCCCATTCTTCAGTAACCGCATTTGGTGGCTCGACTACTTTTGTCGTGTAGTCCACCAAAATCTTCTCGAAGGTCCTGAGGATGCAGCCATTCCCATTCGACAATTCATTCCCAACCTTGCCAGAGGTCTCAAGGACGTTGTAGACGGAGATCACCACTCCTTCCCTATTGACTTCATGTTCGGTGAGACTGATCCAATTCTACCTGTCAGTTTTGGTAGGGAAAACGTCGACGTCATGGGAATTTGTGCTCGTGATACCTCGGAAGACAGTATGTTTGTGACTGAAAGCCGGTTCACCATGGCTGCAGCTCAGTTGTTCAAACAGTCTACGCGCTCGCGTATCTATGGTCTGTCTATCCATGGTGATGGAAAATTTTGCGTGTGGCTGTACAACAGATCTGGAGTCCGTCGCTCCCCAACATACGCCTTAATTCAACGCTTCGTCAAGTTTATCAACGTACTCGCGACTTTCCTTTGCTCGCCAAAGCACATGATAGGACTGGAGCAAGACTTTGGCTCGTGCAAGAAAGCACCCAAGAGTTGGGAGGATGGCTACCAGATCCGGACACGCAGTCGTATTGTGCCCCGTCTCCATGTGTATGAGTCGTTGAATTCGTTCCCCATCAGAAGTAGTCGTCAAACTGAAGTCTACAAGGGTGTCTTTGTTTCTAAAGACAAACTCATCAACGCTGCTCAGTTCTACACTGTCAAAGATTATTGGGTTCCAACTGGAACCATCACGGAAGCTCATATTCTCCGGCGCATCACTCGTAACGCGCGGATTCTTGGCTTTTCTTTGGACTACGTACAGCCGTATGTACACCATGAGACTGTTGGCAAGATGAATCTTATCGATGACCTCAGTTCACCTCTCAAGTTAGATGGCTCGGGCATCAGTCAACATGTCGAAGCCTACGGGAGAGTCTTCAAACGACAATCATCGCGCTTAATCACTGATGATATCAACTGGATTCAACAGTCTTTGGAGAAGAGTGTGAACTGGAAACAAGAACGCTTAATTCTCGAGTGGGAGGGACGCCCTTTGTCTTGGAGTATCAATCCTGTCTATATGTTTCACAATGTCTTGATGGCCATCTACGGACATCGGAATTTACTGCGCGCTGGTTTTCTCCATCGCCGTGTCAACTTTGGGAATGTTTTGGCCAACCATGATGGTAGCGAAGGGTTCATCACCGATCTACAATATGCTGCTCCGCTTGGTACCCCAATCGCCAAGCTTTCGATGCCACCGACGTGCCCGTTCCAACCACTTGCCTACTACCAAGAAATGCAGACTCTCGAAGTACGTCACGATCTTGAGTCTTTCTTCTGGTTGTTGCTCTTTATTTCGTCGACAATCAATCGAAGAGAAAGACATTGGTGGAGTGGCCACTTCAGTACTGCGAATGACGTTTTGTCTCGGCAACACAAGGAGCATATCTCCCAACTCAACGGAGAAGATCGTAGTCGCAAGTTCCGTTCTTTGATGCATGAACAGTATCTCCCGTTCCTAGAGACACTGGAGAATCTTCACGAACTCTTGTTTGTTACCACTGTGCGCGAAAAGATCCACCCGGTTTGGAACCCCAAGCCCGAAGAGGAATGGTACCGTGAATTCATTGTAATCATGAGCAAGGGAATTCGTTCAGCAGAGTCCCAAGCAGAGGCAAAGCGGATACCAGGTCTGCACTTCCTACAGTCTCGCAGGGGAACGAGCCGGTGCAGTGATATTAGACGGACAACGGCGCCTCGGCGTGCGGCCACTGGACATGTTCGGCGACAAATTTCACGGTGGGAGAAGTTGGCAGATACCCTTAATGAAACACAAAGGGATGTAAAGACCAAGGTCACGCGCTGGAAGTCAACAGCAGTTCGTCGTTCAACCAGTGTTCTCGGTTTACCAGTACCTTCTGATGATGTAGTCCGCACAGATTCCTGTCGCAGCATGTCAAAGTTAAAAATTCGCGAACGCATGAATCGCGCAGGATCGGTGTCTTGGAGGAGTGTCAGCAAAACATCTACTCGCATCACTGGGAGTCTCCGTCGGAAGTCGAGCAAGCTGGTCCAACGCTCCGCGCGCGCTGTAAGCGTGTTACATCGTAGACCCCGTTCGCACTCCGAATCCCCTGAAAGTAATGTTGACATTTCAGCTGCGGAAGCTCTTTTGACAGAGTCCCTTGGTAGATACGGTTCTTTCGATGCCACAGAAAAGGTGTCAGTTACAGGTATCAAGTCGGTCAACAGTCAACGAGTTACCGACTCTTCCGGTGTCAGTGTTTCTGCGTTAAGTCATGGCATAGCCACCATCAGCTTTGGTACGGAGAGAGTTGATACTCCTAGAAGCCTCAATATTATTGTGGAGTGTGGAGAAGAACCTGGCAAGTCCGAAGACGAAGATATTCCCAATGACTTGACTCGAGTGAGTGCGGGAGAAATGGGTGCTCCAAATAACACAGCAGCTGAGAGACACCCAACACGAGCTTCTTCTTCTAGATCTGGCTCAAAACGCCCCTCCAAGTGTTCTTCCAAGCATTCCTCCAAGCGTTCCTCAAAAGCTTCTTCTAAGCCTTCGTCAGTCTATGTGGGTACAGGTACACCCAGCACACAAGAAACTCGGTTTTTTGACTCTCTCGAAACCAAAATGCGCAAGTATGTTGATTCTGGGGGTCGAATTACGCCATTACAGACTGCCAGGCCAGAAGATTTCGCAGCAGATCGGGAGACACCACTTGGACTTGTCCGTTCACAGTCTTTCTCTACTATTCAACGGAATATAGAGTGGGAAACACAACTGCAGGAGGTGTTACATCAGTGGCAACGGACAAGATCAACACCTTCGGAGAGTCCGATGATGTGGAAGATCCAACCTCATGAGCCAACAGACACGTCAAGAAATTCTAAGGTGGCACAATGGCTGGGAGTTTCAGCGGAGGAAGACGCGGAGCCTGAGACTCGAGGATCAGAGTCATCTATTTTCCCGATGGCTGACGAAGGGGCCATGCGCGAATCAGCGTAATGGCGGTATGTGTGGCATTCGGATTAGGGTGTTTGGATTTAAAACTTCCAGTACTTTTCTGTCTTTGTGGGGTTGGTGTGGGTTAGGTGTTGGATGTGTATGTATGTACGATATAAAGACAGAGCAACGATAAAATAGTAGTAATAGAAGCGGATCCTTCAACTCAGATGATTGACTATTGGAACAGCCGGTGCATAAACCAAAATACGACTATAGATAGAAAAGGAACGGCCATTAGGACCTTACATACACTTGTTGAATGCAGGAGCGGCGCAAATCTTTGTTCCGGCAAGATCAATAAGACGGGGTGTGCAATCAAGCACAAAGAGGACCCGCCCGTACTTGATCTACATGCAGGTTTTGTCTGACAAAGATAAGTGCGCTTTCGGGGATTGTTTCCAAACAAGTGATTCATTCAAGCAAGTAAGGTTAGTGAGGGGAAGAAAATCCATCTGGAAATGACCAGAAACAATGCCAAGTCTCAAAACTGGAAAGGGATTTTGTTGGAAGTTGAGATGGACGAAGATGAAAGCTACCGTTACGTGATGTAACTCTGTTGGATTTGATAGAATAACCCTTCCATCGACCCCGATCTAGACGCGGGTTTCTTTAGTACAGAATGATCTGCAAGAATGGGTCGCTTAAGGCGGTTCTTTGGAGTTGTGTCTGTGTACGTATGTATGTAAGTGGAACGGAGTTGGTGGGTGTCGCGTCTATTGGTAGTGGATCATGTTTGGTTGATACGTGCGTGTGTGTGGACAATAAGCATTAAATGCGTTTAAACTACTTCAAGTCTGGATTTGACCTATCAATACTACTCTACGATCCACAAGTCAACATACGTCATGACCGGCCATTAAGTTTTATCAACGGATCATGCAAGTAGACAAAGTGACATGCGCAAGTCACGAAAACTCGCTCACACCGGATTTTTTACTACTTTGGGTGGATTAGGTACATGACGAGGAGGTACCGGATATTCAAGAGACGCACCATGTGGACGGGAGATTAAGCGAGGGGGATTGGGCGGCTGTTTGTTGGCGGGGATGATTAAGCGCCGCTTGTGTATGGTTTTTTTGAAAGCTGGATACTAGACTTTGTGGACTTGGGGGGTTGCTGTGGTGAGTTGTTTTTTTCTTTTTGCCGGTAGAATGGACTTTGGGATCGGGGGTGGGTTGTGCTATCGGTAGTTTTTGTGAAGATGAGATGCCGGATTAGTGGTACCTAGCAATGCGACTGCGTCGAATTGTAAAGTCGGCACTTTGTGCATATTTAATACTTGTTATGCAACAACATACATAATCAGTACGATTACTCATTCCTCTGTGGCGCAATTGGCTAGCGCGTCTGACTGTTACGAACTACTCTAGTTCAGCAATCAGGAGGTTGACAGTTCAAGCCTGTCCGGAGGAGTTTACTTTTTGGGCTTCACTTTTTGGCCACGGCCATGCGAGATACATGCCATGTGAGCACATATGTGCGGAGATGAGGTTCACGTGATGTACAATCGGTTGACGGCCGCGTAAATTGGACTAACCAACGGACATATCGGAATAGGACCGAATGAACTACGGGGGAGCCCTAAGAGAGTTTCTTGTGGATTGACCTCGAACTAGAGCGTTTAATCCTTCCTTTGTCTATTAAGTCTATAAGGCGTTAGTTGAATTCGGACGCTAGAGAAAGGAAAGAGAAAATCGTAATGGATTTGCACATTGGGTTGAAAGGCGGCCAGGTGAAACGGCTATGGCGGGTGCGGCGGGTGCGGCGGCTGTTTGTAGATGGGGAGATTTTGATTGCCGCTGGGGTAAATGTTGGATAGACGCGATAAGTTGGATCAAAGTGAAGGAAGTGGACGAGTGACATTGTAGCGGGGGAAGTTACGGTGGATGGCACTTTGGCGGAGAAAGAGACTTGATGAGACGGTAGGTAAGGACATACGTTTGCATGTACATAATTGCATACATATGTAAATGCATGCAGTAGGCCATGTCGTATGGCGAGGTTGACGTCTAGGCTTAGCGAACTGCGGAATCAGTAAAGCTGTAAGTCGGCCTTCCGATCGGCCGGATAACGAACCACTTAACCAAATACCACATACAATGCAGCCAGGAACCATAACCACCACTCACAGACCTCCTCGTCCACGATAAAGCCATACCACAACAAGACAAAGGGAAACTCTCGAACCCCAACCCATTCATCTCAACTAAGCGGTCGATCCTTCCCGCAACCGCGGCCCCCAACTCGAATGGCCGTGCAAACGCGCGCTAAAGGGCGGAGCAGGCCTGAAGGGGAGGAAACAGGTTTCTTGGTGATGACCAATCAGGATATCTTAGTGCCGAGGTGGATTTGACGAGTTCAGATGCTAGGGAGTGGAATTCTGCGAGGCCGAGATGAGGAATTGAGGCATAAGGAGAGACATGAGAAGAGAATGGAAGTTTACGGTGTCTTTTGGCTTGATCTGACAACCTGTGCCGTTAGAGGACATGGTGGCGTTCTTATTCATGCTGTTGAGGTCTTCTCTCGGGGGGGTATTGACCGCCCCGAAGACGAACCAAATCTATCGAAACTCTATCTACAACCCCCACTATCAAAAGTAAAGCCCGCCTCGCCTCGTAGTCCGGCCTCGATCATGCTGTCTTAGTGACTACACCTGCCGTCATTGGGACTGGCAAGCCACACACNCGATGCAAGCCACAAGTTACATTGACAGGATTTCAAAGGATCGGGATCCCTGCGGTTTGCCGCCATGGACGATGTGCGGATCCCCCATCGGTGACAACATCAACCAATCAGGGAAAACGGAACGACCCGACAGAACGGTTGTAGGAGTGGGGCGGATTGGGGTGCTGTGATTGGATGAGTGGGGGTGTGTGACATCTCGAATGGAACTTTGTGATGAGAAGTCAGAAGGATGAAAGGAGGCCTGGTGAAAGGAGTTTTGTGTGGGAAGGCCTGGTTGACTGTGGTGGTCGGTGACGAGGCGGACGGATTAGGCTGGTTGGCTGGGGCGATGTGGGAGGGATGTTGGGCTGGATATGCACATATGTTGGTCTCAGGTAGGGCATTTCATGCACGCACTAAAGACGGGGGGGGCTTCTAGAATAGTATGTTGTTCTTCTATTTTGTCTGTTTTGCTCATTGTTTTGCGGTTGTAAGCAAAATATACTTGGAAATAGTAAGACCAACATAACATGTCTCCTGACGCTAGAACACCCACCCTTCCATCGGCACTTCCTTTTTCCCCTCTCACTAATCCAAGAGCCGAAGTTATGGAAGGAAAACAAAGACCAACAAAGACGTCTCTGATGATCAGTCACATGGAGGATTAAAGCATCAAGTGAAATCATCGTGATAGCTCGCTTTCTTAAACCCGATATATACAGTCGACAATAGACGCCGGTCCTGGTAACTCCAGGGATCAAGTTAGCCGCGCAACACACCTACCCCGCGGTCCTTGGCCTACATATGTATGGACTCATGTATGTACATAGCATCCCGTTACGGTCCCGCGAAACTTGCTTGGCTGCCGAATTCGGGCATGTGTATACTGGGAGCTACAAGACATGGGGCACAAATCAGGCGATATTAACACAGGCAAGATCGACCTGAAGGATGCAAAGGACCGGCTAGCCTGGCCAGGGCGAAGCGTAGAACGGAAGGGGAAACTTGGTTTGTGCGTGGGATTGTTGGACGGACGGATGACTATAGGTCTGTTAATCGCGATGGATGATGGGGCCAGACGGAGTTCGTAATGGTGTATTGTTGGGTTGGATGATGATGGATTGAAGAGTAATCGGGGGAGCCGATGGAGGTTTTTAAAGAGACGCATGCGTTTAGGCCCTGGATCTTCATCATCTTGCTGGGGATATAAATGTATACTTAGTGTGTTCTGCAAATGTTGGCTGTTGGCTATTCATCCGGCACTTGAAACTTAGTCGTGGCAACTTTGGGTTCCACATCTGGCATAATCCATGTGTGTATAGATTTGCACATCATCCTTTGTTGCCGTCTATCTACACCGACGTTACCGAGTAGCCACCCCCTCTATATGACGGTATCAAAGAACACGGTATCCGAATTAGTCCGACTGCAGGAGACTTCGAGAAGACTGGCTAGTGTGAGGCACATCACAGCGTCAGAGATTGACCTTTTTTAACCGCCAATTTTATGGTCATGTGAAAGACCGAGTATGTGCAGTACTTTGTGAGTGGAAGTACACATGTACATACATAGATACAGTGAAAGCCATGAGATCACACCCCGGCCAGCTTTTTACTGCACATATGTAACGTATGAGTGGATTGTGCAAACTATGTTGTCTTCTGGAACATTTGTGATTACCTACGATTGCTGATAGAATTCCTCGGGTTCATGTAGCAGGGGTATATTCAGCTATCTATTTGTTGTCGGACACTCGGGTCCGAGCTATTATGTACGAGGAAGATACGTACATAAATTCTTACATACATACCTACACACTTTTACAAACATATCAAATTTGGGTCTTGTGGATTCAAAGATGCAGTTCGCATCTGTCAAAGCTCGGTGAGCCCCAAATACAGGCGGTGTGCAGGGGTTACACTACCGTGACAAAGAAGTTCGCAGGCCTAATGACATCATGCATGCCCGCCATTAAAAGCGAGTGATATACACGGCCTCGTGCCTGAGGGGAAAATAAATTCACCAATGCACCAAGGAACGTGAAAAACGAGCCGGCTAGACCTCTTTGAAATCACAAAAGAGTAGGTGGATCTTTTAGAATGCGCCTTGGATTATGGGCCGGATATTCAGGCCGCGCTCAAGAAGTGGCAGTTCGCAGCGGGGAAGAGGGCTTGGGCCAAGCGGTGGGGGGGGACTGCAGTGGGTTAATGGAATCGGTTGATACTTCGCCGTCATTGGCTTGTCGTGGCTGCATTGACGGTGCATGTTGTAGTTCTTGAGCAGATGTGAAACGTTGACACAAGAGAAGTTTATCCCACCTGGTGGAACAAGGCTGACTTGAGGCGTTCTGAACATGTTGTTTGATTCATATAAGCAAATGTCACAAGTTCGTCTTCGAAGTTCAATACCCTGTGTATATTGTTAGGGTTAACACACCCCTATCAAACTTCCATGCAAAGGTAGCACAAATCTGGATTATGTGAGACCAATCGTCCCATCGAGGAAAGAGCCACAAACTATCAACCCTGAACGTTAACGACATGTCTTTATGAATGTTCAATTCTCTGTTGAAAACTTGCCAAAACGGTACATACAGTCTTCTTTCAAACTATCAAATGCAGTAAAACATCTCGACTTGTGCAGTATGTATCTTTTCTTCCCCTCACAAGTGACTGCATCAAAACCCAGAAATCCGATATATCCACGCCCCACACCCTGGCATATTCCGCCCATCTTTGGCATAAAACAGGCGTGTGTTTATCCACACAAAGAGGAGGAAAAAAGAGACCTGGGCGTGTGTGTACCGCGAGTCAGCGGCTACCAGGCAAACGAACGACAACCACCCCTGGCTTTTACCAGTTGGCAGAACCGGGCTCAGATGTTCCGCCTACGTATTTTATGGTTTTCTGCTCTTTTCAGTTCGAGATTTGCTTTGTTTTGTAGCGCGCTTGTGGGTTAGTCGGGCTCTATTGTGATTGAGCTAGGCGGGCGGCGCAAGCGGCCATCGAGTGTTGTGTGGGCTTTTTCCCTCTTTTAGTGAGTTTATTGTATTTTTGAGGGGACATTATTCTGGAGGTATTGTATCTTGTAGGCCGCATAGAAGGGCGAAAGAACAACTTGAATGCCCTTCTCGTATGTGCTTCGGGTACCACAAATGCCTCTTTTGTACAATACAGCGTAAGGAGGAGGTGCTTGTGAGGAGGAAGAGAATACTGTGATGCAAGGTGTGTAGTTACGGGATTTGCAAGGCAGGCGACGGTCTGGTGGGGTGTTTAGACGGAGGGGCACTAAAGCTGCACTTGACCGGGGGGTGGGGGATAAATATCACAAGTGTCGCTGTCTTGTGTTTTTTTCTTTGGTTCCTGGATTCAAGCATGTGGAGTTTATAGATTCCATTGCATCTCCATTGTGTCTTGCTTTGTGGACGACATTGCATCTCGACTTGAGATTTCCTTTGTTAAATACTAGGTCTACTTCCCGTTCGTTTATTGCTATTTTCGACTATCTCGTGTCTTCTCGACGACATAATCTTGGGTATATATGACTAGCATCTAGCCGTCTGCTTGTTCATCTCTTCAACTTCATCATTGCACCGTCTATAGACTTTTCAACTAGAGTCATCGACTACCCTGTTTGGTCTCAGTTATCAGTCTGTTCCCATATAAACAGACCTGTCTCGCCAATATTCTCCATCAACTCGGTTCTTGCCTTCTCGTCCAACATCAACTTAGCCATGGATTCTTCAATGTCCCTGGGCCTTGTGAGCGACAATACTCTCTCTCCCATGTCGTCACTCTCTTCATCGATGCCCTCGTTGGCTGCTACCGCACCTCGCTTCATGAACCGCGACCATCGGCCAGCTTGTCTTGTGGATCTTGTTCCCGAGTCATACCCAATGACAGCCGTTGCTGTATCCACTGCTGCACTTTCTACTCCGGATCAGTCCTTCACTGACTTTTCCACATTCGACGTGGCCAATGTAAGTTCCAATACCACTTCTCACTTTCTTTTCATCTCAAATACTCCCTTGCTTGTTTTTTTTGTGTTTATCTCTTTGTAAGATCTCACATTGTATCGCTGTGGATTACCCGCTTCCTTGCAAAACTACCCTTCTATTTCTGTACTCGAAGACGGCTTTGTGTTGGAACCATGACGCAAATTACTAGGACAAGGTCAAGCGGCCTTCATTCCCTGGCCTTCAATAGCCGGTGTGTTTTTGCTACTCTAGCAGCCTCTCGGCTACGGTGAAGGGACTGTCGGTGAAGGACGTAGTGTCTTTGTCAAGGTTCGGCCTGCAATGTGATTGGACCAAGTCAGTCACCTTTCTCTCACACGCCAGTTCGTACTTTGTTCCATCGCCCAAACCACGAATCAACTTCATTACGGCAAAGCCCTTTTCTTTGTTCTGGCCTCTTTGATCGCATATGTGGGGCCAAAAATCTAACACACCTTGGTCTCTTTGAATTTCGATGCGTGTCAAAGTTCTGCGCAGCAATGTTCCTTTATATGCCCCAACACAATTTCTTTGGCGATATGTTGAAGTCAATTATCGTTCTCTTTTGCCGCCTCTGGCCTCCACATACATCTCCACCCCCTAGGCTAGGGTGACTCCAAAATCACTCAAGCAGGCTTCTAGGGTATCTTCTTTGCCTCGGGGAGCTTCTGTCCGCCTTGGCCACAGGTTCCCTGTTCAACTTCTGTCTCTTTCTCAAAGTTTTGTCAAGATTTGGTTGGTGCGTTTTCGACGGCCGAATCCTGGTGTGAACCTTGTCCGAGGTCACTTAACCGAAGGAAGCCCATCAAACCACCAAGCCATATCTGGTTAAACCCAAGCTCCTGTTCGTGCATTGCACAAAGGTTTGTCCCACGACCTTTTGTACCGCTGAGTTTGGATTCTAAAGAGAATTAAACACTTGAGAACAACTGACGTCGCTGTGTCCATTTTTTTTTTGTTTGCTTCTGTTACTTTTGCTGTTTGTCTTTCCATGGTTGCCTTTTTGCCGGCTCTGCCGATGGTTTGCCCGCATACCTTAGTTCCTGAGTAGAACGCTGGGGGAACAAAGGACTCTGATGTTCTGCATGTGTTGGCTGCCATTGACAACAATGGTTGTGCACAGCTATAGCAGAAAAGCGAGCGGGGGTGTTCATTTTTCGGGGGGTGTAAATGCCCCCATCACGACTGGGGTTGTCAACTCAAAAAACGAGTTGCTATCTTACTATAGATAGAAGAGAGAAGACCACCCGTTCCTTCTCTTGACACCCACGCCTTGACATCTTGTCCTTCCAAACACTACACTGGCCCCGACACTCTTGCTTATTTGTTCCTTACTTTCGCTGGCCACATCTAAGCCCGATTGCTTGCTTGTTCCCGGTTACCGTCCATAGTCCTGCATCACATCCTTTTAGGTCTTTGTACCTGTAACTTTGTTTAGCACAGCATTTGCTTCGGCACCTTTTAGTTTTTGATCTCCCACTTTGGCCTGTCTCTAACCATTCATCTGTCTTGTCCTCTTAGGCGCCACTATTTAACTACGCCCCGCAGTGCGACCCAGTCACCTTAACTCCACACTCCGGTTCACTATCCCCGCCTATGACCGCGGCGAGCTCTAAAATAATGGCGCACAACAATACATACCATCACCAGCACACACCAACTCATTCGCATCAGCCACCCTCTCCACCGGAAACTTCCAACCCGTGGCCTTCCAACAATCCGCTTGGCGGACAAGTCTCTGGCCCGGAAGTCCAGTCATCTTTTGATACTTCCGGCATGCCTCCATATATGGGCAACTCACTTAGCGAAGGCGGCACACCCTACTACCAGCAACACTACGGTGTTAAGCAGGAACTCTCTCATGATGATAACAAGATGTACTATTCTCATCATGATGCGCAGTCACATACAAACACGTCATCGCCATATAGTTACCAGTCAATAAGTGGCATTATAACTCAGCAGAGTCATAACCCTGTGCCTCCACAGCCAACTGCCTACCAACTTCCGCAGATTCTTGCGTCGATTCCATCCAATACCACACCTTACGCAACTGTGAGCCCACGGATGGCTCGCTCTACTTATTCTGCCATTGGCAAACCGCATCATGCCCGTTCTCATAGCAATAACCGTGTAGCCAAGCAGCGTACAGCGCCTTCTAGTGCTCGTCGTGCTGCCAATGCCCGGCCTAAGCATACACCGCAAAATGTGCCACTTGACCCCGTGGATATCAACCCACTGCGCTTCAAGCCTGGATGTCCCGCCATGGAGCGTCGTGTATTAGAACTACGCAGACGCTACGATGGTAACAAGGGCAAGAATATGTGGGAGGCTATCGGTGAGGAGTACGTTAAGGAGTCAATTGAAGCTGGTGGTGGCAGAAGTGGTGACCAGATGCCTTCCAAGGCCACGTTACAGATGAGAGTCACTAGAGCGCGATCGCGCTGGATTGAGTGGCCAGAAGAAGAGGTAAGTTTTCTTTCTTTGTTCCCCTTTTGGCTTCCCCCCCTCATTGGTCCACAAATCCCTTGAGAATTGGGCTGCGTGACTTCACAAGTCCCGTTGTACAACCTTGAAAAAAACTGGTTTCTTTTCGGTTTAGCTTCCGGGTCATGAAACACGGGATTCCTATGTCTCATGATACGCAACCTCACACATTCTTTTGGGCTTATCCTTTGTTCTTTCTGTCGATTCCAAATTACGGAAAGCCTTACTTCATATTTTCTCGGTGCCCGATTTGGTCATGGAAGAAGTTTAGTAAGAAAGCAAAGGAAAGATCAAGTGGCAATGGCCCGTGCCAATTTCCTTGGACGGAAGCCTGTGCATGCCAAAGGGTGTGGCCATGCAGGTTTGCACCGATCTCATGGGGGGTGTCGATAACCGTCACAATTCAGATCCCTGATCCGGACAAAAGCCAAAGCCCACATTTAGCACAAATAATCAAAGACTAACCGGATTTTTAGACCAACATCTTACAAAAGGCATTCCACGAGGTTGAAGCTGATCGCTACAAGCTGATAAAAGCCAAGTTTGAAGAACTTGGCGGTGGCAGCTACATGACTTGGAACGAGCGGAATATCGAGTGTCGCCTCGTTGAACTTGGTCTTGAGAACATCTATTACCATGAGCAGGACCATCAACTTATTCGCGCTCGGTACCGGGATCCTTCGGCTGTTCGTGCTGCCAGTAGCCGGGCATTGGTTCCTAACATCAAGACTAAGGAATTCAACGTGACAGCAAATGCTTCGCGGCGGTATCAGATTCCCGGTGAGATGATGGATAGGGAAATGCCCTATGGTGGTTCAGAAATGGTTTTGGACCATATACAAGCTGTCAGAGGAAATGAGCAGTGGGTTGAAGGTGCCTTCCCAGGTGTTGGACAACCTGGAGGTTCTCATTGAGAGTCTCTGGCTGCCTTTGATTGCTTTGTTTCTTTTTTTTTTGCCTTTTCATTCTTTCCTTCTCTTCGTGGGGGTGACTTGTTGGTCACGTTTTCACGTTTCATGACAATAGTGACGTCCTTTGAATTTTGGCAAGGGACTGGGTTTTTTTCACTATTCTGCTTTTTTTTGGTGTTTGGGGGGTTATATTGGCGTTGTGGTTTGGATTTTGTGATATTCCGGTCTTGTTTTGTTTTCACTTGCTTTAGAATGTTTTGTTTGATAGCTTTTTATGCCATTGTCGGATTAAATTATCGGTAAAAATTCAAGTGACCTTATCAAAGCTGTTATTACTGGCCCTGGTACAATGTGCCAGCATAATTTTTGAAATGGGCATCATGGACATTGAATTCCGTATTAGGTCGTGAGGGAGATCCCGGCTTACTTATGATATGTATGTACATATGGCTTACTGTTTCGTACACTTGTTGGGCACACTGTGTTTAGTATGTACAAGTTCCGGGGAAACGGAGTTTGTACGGCGGAACAAATTACAAGTCTACTGTGAACTCCATTTACTTCCGTCACACACATGAACTAATATAGCACACTTAATAAAATCCTCGTCCAATCGTACTTTTACGGTCTAAATATCAAGAGCATTGACCACCATATTGAGGCCTCTGTGCTGGTTATTCACATATACATATGTAGACGTCACCAGAAATCGAACCATCTTGTGATTTCCGGACAATCAACCCCACAAGTCAGTCAAAAACAAGCATACAGGGTCCAAAGTGAAAACTGATGAACAGCCCCTGTTATTAATTCCGTCGGCACCGCTGAAAGGGACCGCTGGAATAAACATGAATGATGAGGGAAATAGGCCATCATGTAGCGCCCCGGATACACCAGCCCCCAAGTATTCCGGGGCTATTTTGTGATTGTGGGATGGAGAGGACTTGCGTGTCTTGTCATCGGTTGAATTATAAGTTCCAGACACCGGTTTTTGACATGGATTAGATACGTGCAGGGCTGTGGAAGTTTTGAGTATGTAGGTGGAGGAGACCTTCCTTTTGCGTGTGGAAGATAGGATTTAGTAGAGGCCATGTTTGTTTGTCAACTGATAATGGATATAAGACTTGTATCGCGGAGTTGTCCGTATGAGTATATGGTATGAAATGGTTACTTACAAGAGCAAATAGGCACTCTAGTAATCACTTCACTCATGTGAGCGTCTCTGAGGTATTAACAAAGAAATATAAAGTCGAAATACATATCTAAGTACTCAGTGTATGCATTCAAATACTTTTGATTTGTCACGGATGAGCGGAACGTCGATTAAACGTAGGCTAATAGATTCCGAAATCATCCGCTTTGATCCACCTCCCCTGTCTTCGTATACAGCACGGAAAAGGCATACGGACGTAAGAATCAGCAGATGGCATAAACTTTGGTAAAGCCCCTTGCGGTATTATATTCCTAGGCCGGTAATCCGTATATACCCCACGCCAGAGTCTCAACAACTGCTTCCATTCATTATTTAGCAAAGGTCTGTGTAATGTAACCTCCCAAAATGAGGGATAGATGTACACATGTGTCTGGATGCACAAGCATTTCCATGTTAAACTGCATATTCTGATTATCCTGTACCCTGCTTATATCCCAGTCCTTGCTTTCCGGTCCCGCACTTCCTGTAGTTTCCGCGTCGTACATAACTAGTGTCCCTGCGAACTCCGACGCCCAAAATGCTTGAAATGAATCAAACTACCTACGTACAGATATTCCTGGTACATTGGGTCACAAGAGCCAAGCCGCAGAGTCATACGTACCGTAGAAACGATCCAATAAATGCGGGGAGTCGGATTGACAGTCTCGGTCCCATGGTTAATGGTCAGTCGGGACCGCGGTGGAGATACATATCCCCTGTATAGATTATAAGCTGGTCATTTTGAGCCAATTGGAATCTGTGCGGGTTGTACCGGGCTTACACATGTCCATTCCTTAAGATGGATAGACGCACAAGGTTATCACGGACCTCGTAATCTACATACCATGCGACCCTTCACATGGAAATTCAAGTGTACACGGGTGTGGCAACATCCGTCTCCTCAACCTGGTAAAAGCATCCGGAATTGTCCAGATACCCGCCAAAGCGGCATCTTCACCGTTAACTATATCACCCATAATCCCGACTTCCCGAATGAACTCTATATCATCCACTTAGTCGCCAAAGCGCCAACTTTACGGACCGGGGCCTATAAAATCCGTCTTCCAAACGCCTACCACCAGCCGTCCTCTCCTTCCATTTCCTTCTTAAGCGCCGAGATCCCTCCGCACGCCCTGGTTGTATTGAACCCACCAACCCGGCCTGCTACTGGCTGCTAATCAAGCGGTGACACGACGGCCCAGGGCCCTGGGTTTGCAGTGCGACGTGTTGGTTCTTGGGTGTAACATGAGGTGCTTGGCTTGTGTTGAATAGGGCCGAGGGTAGAGTGTTTCGGGGGCTGTTTGCGGGTGTTTTGTTGAGAAGTTGGTTCTGGGAAGTAGGCATCTAGGCTTTGGATGAATTAGGTGGCGCTTGTTGAGTTGTTGATATGAGGGTTTGAGTGGTGATATCTAGTGTTGGATATGGTGGGTACGTGCAGCTGGATGTTACCGTTTCTTTGGAGGCGAGCTACACGATATCTGATTCGATAACAATCATGAAGAGGGTCCAAGGTGGTGCGTGTCAATGGTGATGATAGAGTGCTGAGTGGTGATTTAACGGGCTTCACAATACAACTCTAAGTTAGGCTCCTTAGTGTATGTACACGTATATGTGCGTGGTATTCACCGCGGCTAAAAGCTCGAAGGAGGACACAAGTCAGGACACGACATTCCATAGTTGCCATCATTAGGTGCCACCCTCGGCAAGATAGCAAACAAAATGTTTCTACATACGTCTCAAATTAATCAGGTGTCACAAAGGACTGTACATACAAATATAAGGCAAACTCCGGGTCATAAACACGGATCTTGTCCACATATGTGCTACGATGTTCTCAGCGGAACGGGGCGTTTCCGTACATATGTACACATGTTTCAAGATCGTGATTCCATCACTAGCCAAACTTACTACTCTTCACATACATTTCCATATACACAAAAACCGCATACAATTTCCTCAAAAACGGTTCATAACTACTCATCAATAGCCATTCCACAGTAGATCCGTACCTAGTCACTGTTGTGGGGGTTTCAGTTCCTGGTGGACTGCATGTACACAAAAGTGATAAGGCAGTATCACAGCCCCCGGGCTATCAGACTAGGGTGCTATCAAACTGTCTAACATCAACTTGTTTGTATTGACTCGACTAGATACCCCACTTCGACTGTGGGGTTGTCTAGAAATGCAAAAAGGGACAAAAGAATAAGCTCAGAACCGGAGTCGAACCGATGACTTTAAGAACTGCAGTCTCACACGCTACCACTGCGTCATCTGAGCTTATATATCATGATGTTGTCACGTGTTTTTCCTATTTTATTGTCATAACAACACAGCATAATACCAATGGTAGGGTTAATGCACCAGAACCCTGGTAAAATAAAACAACAACAAAAAGCACTACAACCCTATTCTGATCAGACTGTTGAAAATCTTGTATTCACCGATCTTTGATCAAGGTCTGTGATGAAATTCACCGAAACTACAATTGAACACCGTACAGACCGAGAATGCGTTTTTTTCCCATGCGTCTAACAACAGTTGTCGCGATATCCACCGAGACCATGGCGTCATCAATACCATTGCGAAAACGGCGCTGTGGCCGTTGATTGATCCTAGATAGGTTTGTGGAGCTACCAGGGTGATGCATGGCAAGCGGGTTTGGCGGGATCCTTGAAGGTTGGGCGACGAGTCCACGACAACGATGGATTCGATATTGATATCGCAATGGCTTGCTTGGGTGAGAATTTGCATTACTGGCGTAGAGAGACGATATCCTTAGTTTGATAATCATGATATCTTCAGAGATATATTGCACAGCCGTGTATATCGCGTACTAATGAATGTTGACAAGAGCTAGGAACGGGTTTCTCTTCGTCCGTAAATTTACTGCCAAGATATATATAAAAAGCTTGAAAAGCCGGTCAAACCCGCATAGACTAGACATGTCAGTTTACAGATCTTTCGCAGCCCAGACCTCTAAATGTCCGTGAATCCTTTTGTCGTGACCAGAGCCAAGGATTACGATAAGAACGGTGTTTGCGAAGCGGATGCACTAGAAAAGTTGCATTGTACTCACGTGATTGGCTCCCTTTAAGCTTCTAGAATTCTTCAATCATGGATGCCTTTATGGAGGGTGGAAATCCAGAGTAAAATACATTTCAACTGCTCAGCTGAGCATGGCTGCATAGACAAAGAGTTCTGAAATAGCATGATCTCCACAAGATAATCATATCCCCGGGCAATTGCATCATACCCCGCGGAAGCCAGAAGCGTAACAGTGCGCTGTATTGTACATAAGAATACACGTCAATACATACGCCACGCATACCCAATGCAGAAACTGCTATCGTGCTTGCCGGCCCCGCTAAAATTTCTCACTGGCTGGGCAGGAACGGAGGTAACGCAAACAAGGTTATGGGTGCCCCAAACAAGCGGTGGATTCTGCGTGTAGATATTTATTATCTTGAGGCTGGCTTTTACTTTTCCTTTCTCCCCTTTTTTCATTTTGATCATCAACGAATCATCCATTACATACTTTTATATTTGTGCTTTGTAAAGCCCCCTTCTTCTGTATCGGTTTTGCAATATACAGAAGAAACCAAGTGCAGAGTCCATCGTCAAATCCACTCTGCCTTGACCAGCTTTACTACCACTCACTACTCCGCCTGTCCTATTACATCTATAATATTTGGTATCATACCTGTCTGGCGCCATGTCTCATCCATCTCCCCAACTTGGGGTCCCCGCGAAGGGCCCCTCGGCGGACATCGAGTCTGCCAGCATCACTAGCCACCCCGGCCATGCTAATCACATGGGTCTTGACAACGCCGAGGATCACACCGGAGACATAGTAACATCTATCGAGAACCGTTCTCTAAAGCGTGGTCTCGACCAGCGCCATTTATCCATGCTGGGTATCGCCGGTGCCATTGGTACCGGTCTGTTTCTCGGATTGGGCTCGGCCATTCAGACTGCCGGCCCCCTTGGTGCCCTGTTGGGTTACTTGACTATTGGTTTTGTTGTGTGCGCGGTACAGTTTGCCATGGGTGAGGTTACTGCTCTTTTACCCATTACCGGTTCTTTTGTGCGCCATGCCGAGTTTTTGTTGGATCCGTCGTGGGGGTTTGCTATTGGTTGGATTCTCGTGTACGGAAACATCTTGTCTATCCCGTCGGAGATCACGGCCATCTGTGTTCTTTTCGAGTTCTGGACGGATATCTCGCCTGTTCTGTGGATTTGCGTTTTCATCTTGTTGACCGTGGTTGTTGGTCTTTCAATGGTGCGCGTGTTTGGTGAGGTAGAGTTTGGGTTTGCCATACTCAAGATTCTTCTGGTCATTTTCCTCATCATTCTTGGATTGGTCATTGATCTTGGTGGTACTAGTACTCCCCGCATTGGTTTCCGCTACTGGAAAGATCCTGGCCCATTTGTCGAGTACATTGCTTCGGGAAGCTGGGGAAATTTCCTGGGCTACTGGAGTGTCATGTCTGGAGCTGTCTTCTCGTTCGCCGGTGTTGAATCTCTGGCCATAGCTGCCGCCGAGACCAACAACCCCCGTCGTGCAATTCCTCGTGCCTGCAAGAACGTCTTCATCCGTATTGTACTCTTCTACATTCTCGCCGTTCTTGTTGTCGGTATGCTGGTGGCTAGCAACGATGACCGTCTTAACGACGAGTCCGGTACTGCCGCCCAGTCTCCATTCGTCATTGCTGTTCAGGCTGCCGGTATTCCTGCAATTCCCAGTGTTGTCAATGCTGTAGTAATTACCTCCGCCTTTTCCTCGTCCAACCAGGCTCTCCTCACTGGTACCCGTGTGCTGTTCTCGCTGGCCCTCAAGAAACAAGCCCCCAAGCTGTTCCTCAAGACCAACCGTTGGGGTGTCCCATACAACTGTGTTCTTCTGTACACCGCCTTCATGTTCCTGTCTTTCATGACTCTGTCCAATGGTGCTATGACCGTCTTTTGGTGGTTCGTCGACCTTACTTCGGCCGGTGTACTAGTCTCGTGGTCGACTATTCTTTTGAACCACATTCGTTTGAAGCGCGCGATGGAGATCCAGGGTATCCCCGAGGGTCGTCTTCCTTGGCACAACTGGTGGACCAGATACTCTTCTATTTTTGCTTTGTTCATGTGCCAAATAATTCTTTGGACTGGCGGCTTTGCTGTTTTCACCAAGGGTAACTGGTCTGCCAGCAGCTTTGTTTCGTCGTACCTGTAAGTTTTTCATCCTCTCTCTATTACACCGTCGTATAGTTGCTAACAATCACAGTGTCATTCCTATCTTCATCACCCTGTTGTTTGGTTGGAAGTTCTACAAGGGAACTGCGTTTGTCAACCTGGCTGAGATCCCAATTACTCGGGTCTTGGATCACATGGACGAGAACCCAGAGCCTGTTCCAGCGAAAAAGTCTGGAGCCATTAAGTTGGTTAGCTGGATCTGGGAATAAGCTCAGCGGTAGAGTGTGGTAATGCACACTTCTTGTTTCTTTACCATGAGCAAGAAGTTTAATATGTCTGTTTCTTTGAAGTTTATTTGTATTAGCGCTATTCAACTGGCTCTTCTACTGACGTAGTGATACCCAATAAAATAAAATTTCCTATATTCATGTTGCTGTCAAAGTTTGTGCTATTGCGTGAGTGATTCATTTGTCGTCCGCCCTGTTGTTGCAAAAACATGTGCGCTTTCTAACAAAAAGTGAAATCTGCAAAAGATAATCAACTGACCACGATGGGATTCGAACCCACAATCTTTTGATTCGTAGTCAAACGCCTTGCCATTGGGCCACGCGGCCTTCAGTTGTTTCTGCTGATACGAAACGCCCTATCGGATTCTATGATTCTTCCACACTCGGGGAATCCAGCCCGCAAAGACACCGGATCCTCCAGGAAACTGATCGACCACCCCACTTACCTATTCCGGAAATGACAGGGCTAGTCCATCCTGTCACTTTGTGGTTCCACAAACCACAACCCTGGCCAAACGACGAGGCCGGACGACACGGCCGGGGAAAGTGGCCGCAGGGAAGAACAACATGCGGCCGATATCACAGGCCGATGACTGTGTGGTGAGCATGGCGGTGGCGGTGATCGTGGGAGGAGGGCGCCGGGCGCAGAGGGGGGGTATGGACCCGGGAGTTTGGGTAGGTGGGGCCGGGACGGAGTGTGGACGGGGGTTACGAAGGCGTTTTGATGGCGGTGTGTCGGACTTGTATGTGGAAAGGCCTGTGTGTGTCGTGATATGTCAGGAGGAGGAGATAATGGAGTTGTTGGTGGTGGATCGTGTGACTGGGAGGGCGGAGGGGTGTAGATGGGGATGTTCTGAGGCCGCTTTGATCTGACGGTGATCTGGAGACTTGATGGCACGAAAAAGATACATAGGATTGGAGTTTGTCGTCGTGGATATTCTCTAAATATTTTCATTGGCTCTTCACGAGATGACATCCGTCATCCGGTCACATCCAGGAACAAGAGGGCTCCTCGGCACAACATATCCACAAGTCTGCCTTGCCCCTTCCACAGTCCTGAAACATTGGCCGTCCAACGTGTCCGTTCATCCCAACATCCAACTGTCATCAGTAACCACATCTCACTTCCATGCCGATCCCCGATATATCTCGGTCACCAATTAACCCTAACGCCACAACGCCACATGCAGGGTTCGTGCTTGGACGTTGCAATGTGGAGGAAGAAGACATGTAAGGTAACTGAGATGATGGATGAAGATTAGTTGCCAGTTTGAATGAATTTGGGATAGCTTATTGGCGAGATTTGGTATTATAACGACTAACAAACGTGGCTAAAGTTTGCTGTTTTTTTTCGGGTTACTCAGTACCCTTATTGTTTATTCACGTTTAGGTGACGTTGGTTCTTGAGAAACCACGTTTACGCAAACGAGGAGACAAGCTTGCTTCGTGGGTGGCATGGAATGGAATTGTGAATAAGGAAGATTGCTGCAGGACGGGACCCGATGATTTACTTGGTACGGGGGTTTCAAAATCGGCTTTTCTTTCAACCTTTGTTAAACGGTTGTTTTCGTCACGTGCCGGGAGCTACTTGACTTGTTGGACGGAATTGGTGGGCTGGATTATGAAGGTCCGGAGAACGGCCTATAGGGCGGCTCTTTTGGTGGGATGGCTGCCCGGGGTCAGCGGGATGAGACAGGATCATGTGGATGATTTGAGGAGGACGAGTGCGGAGATGTTTTACCATGGGTATAATAACTACATGGAACATGCGTTCCCTGAAGATGAGGTACGTGTGGATATAGTATCGCATGAGGATCGTGAAACTAACCGATATATAGCTCCGGCCACTTACATGCCAACCCTTGACCCGCAACCGTTCGGAGCCGTGGAATTTCGGTCTGAATGACGTCCTTGGGAACTATTCCTTGACCCTAATTGACAGCTTATCCACTCTTGCTATCCTTGCCAGTGCTCCCAATGACGGGAGTATGATATCCGGATCTACCTCGTTGAAAAACTTCCACCGGGGGGTGATGCAAATTGTTCGACACTATGGTGATGGATCTAATGGCCCGGCTGGGGTAGGTTCCCGAGCACGTGGCTTCGATTTGGATAGTAAAGTCCAGGTTTTTGAGACGGTCATTCGTGGAGTTGGTGGGCTATTGAGTGCCCATCTCTTTGCTATAGGGGAATTACCTATTCGTGGATATGAGCCGTTTGCACCGGAGGATACCTGGGAGACGGAGAATCCATTTATCACGGCGGATGTTCGGTGGGCAGAGGATTTCAGTTATAACGGTCAACTGCTCAGACTGGCTTACGATTTGGCGGAACGGTTACTTCCTGCTTTTTACACAACGACGGGCATTCCGTACCCACGAGTCAATCTACGCCACGGAATCCCTTTCTATCCAAATTCGCCATTACACAAGTTAATGGATGAGAATTACGATGAAGAAATGGACGGTCGCGAAATCACTGAAACGTGCAGTGCAGGAGCTGGAAGCCTGGTGCTGGAATTTACTGCGTTGAGCAGATTGAGTGGCGATGAACGATTTGAACAGCTTGCCAAGAGAGCGTTTTGGGCTATTTGGGACCGAAAGAGTTCAATTGACCTGTTAGGTAATGGAATTGATGCTGAGCAGGGTCGGTGGCTTGGCCAGATGGCGGGTATTGGTGCGGGGGTGGACAGTTTTTTCGAGTATGCAGTGAAAACTCATATTTTGCTGTCAGGCCATCCGATTAAGCAGTATGAAAATGCTCGGCCTCCGCTGCACCGGAACTCAAGTAACCCATGGCTTGACCCCAATGAGTTGCATGTAGACTCGCCATTATCGGTGCTAGATAACAGTCCGGAAGAATTCCTCCGGGTATGGCACCAGGCGCATTCGGCGGTAAAGAGACAACTATATAACAACTACCAGCACCCTGGACATGACTATCACCACCCGAGTTATATCAACGCAAATTTGGAGAGTGGAGCGTTGGCAGCGTATTGGATTGATAGCTTAAGTGCGTTTTATCCCGGACTATTGGCTATGGCGGGCGAGGTGGAAGAGGCAATTGAGTCGAATTTACTGTACACTGCGTTGTGGTCACGGTTCTCAGCCCTACCCGAACGTTGGTCATTAAGAGACGGGAACGTTGAGTATAACATCGGTTGGTGGCCAGGTCGTCCGGAGCTTATTGAGTCGAACTATCATATCTTCAGAGCTACCAAGGATCCGTGGTATCTTCGAGTCGGCGAGATGGTGATCAAGGATATAATCAAAAATTGCTACGTGGAGTGTGGATGGACTGGTCTTGCGGATGTGCGGACCTTGGAAAAGTCGGATCGTATGGAGAGTTTCTTTTTGGGTGAGACTACCAAGTATCTGTACTTATTGTACGATGATGGTCACCCATTGAATCATATGGATGCTGCTTATGTGTTCACCACTGAAGGCCATCCTCTAGTGTTGCCTCGTAAACGGTCTAAAACTACTCGTCCGACAAGCACCCGCCCACAACCATCTGATCCCGTGGTAGAAATCCGGGAATCTTACGATGAAGAGTGGAACGCGACTTATACGTGCCCAGTAGCCGCTTTCCCAAGTACCCTGGCCGGATCCATCACCGCTGAACGTGAGGATATCTTCCACGCCGCTACCCAAGCCGGTGTTCACCTCACCCGTCCACAAAAGGGACGCTACAGACAATATAAGGATGTGCAGGGCCGTCTAGTTTCGGTGCCTTTGCCAGGTACCGAGATTTTCCCATGGACGTTACCGCCAAATATGATTCCTGTAAATGGTACGACTAAACGGCTGCCCGACTGGAGAATGACGAGTTTAGAGTTTCCTGCTACGAGACAGGGAAGTGCATTGGAAGAGCTATTCCCGTCAATGAACGTGGAGAGAATCCCCGGGAGTGGAGTTCGCGTTCACAGTACAGACAAGCTCAAGATACAATTAGCCATGGAACATGCTACTGCCCATTCCGAAGCAGCTTGGCGTGTGATGGCGGTGAACGGGATTCCCCTTGGACGTGACGAGACGGCGCAATTGATGCTTAGTCAAATCGAAGATTACACGGTGCCACTTTTCAACGTCATTCGCGATTCCAAGATGATGGATCTCACGCTACATTTTGAACGGGACCCTGACGCTGCTACCAATAGTCGGGCTATTGTGGCAGCCTACCGTGCCGCCGTGAAAAATATCAAGAATCAACTTCCTTCAGTTCTCGGCCCTACTACACCGTCGGACCCGGCAGATCCGGTCGATCCGGCTGCCGAATCTACAACGGCTGCTCGCCAGTGGACTGAGACATTCGAGGCTGCTACTTCGACGGGGCCAGGGGCCGGAACAAAAGCGCTACTTACGGCTAAGATATTACCTGAGTTTGAAACGATTTATATGGCGGGATTGGGATGTTCGACTGTATTGTCGGAGGATATTCCGGCGACACACCAGGTTATTGTGTTTAAGCGGGGTGGATGTACATTTGTGCAGAAGCTGGCGAATATACCCAAGTTCCTACGTGGAACAGAGTCGTTACAGCTGGTGGTGGTTGTTGATGAGACAGGAGAGGCAATGCCGATTCGTCCACACTTTTACCAGGCGCAGACATTGCCGGATGGGCGACAGAGAGATTGGAAGATACCCATGTTGTTGATACAAGCGCCACTGGGTGAGAACCTGTACGAGAAGTTTCAACGATCGGTAAAAGTGGTAGTTGGGAAGAAATACTATGTGGAATCACGGGGGTTTTTAATTCGCAATCTGTGGGTTATGCAGTAAGCAGTATAATGACGTCATAGATATATATGGACAGAGAAATTTCAGAACAGGTCAGATGATTTCGGATTACAGACTAGAATGTATTTTTATGCGATTAGGCTTGCTAGATAGGTAGCTGTTTAAGCATCCTCAAGGAGGATGGAAACGGGGACATCACCGAGCTGCTTGCGGCCGTCAAGACCGGGAATCTCGAGGATAAAAAGGTATCCAATGACCTCACCACCAAGCTTCTGGACGAGCTCAGCAGCAGCCTTGGCGGAACCACCTGTAAATAACAATGTTAGCATTCATGAAACAAGTCAGACGCATGTGGAAACTTACCAGTGGCAATAATATCATCAACAACCAGGACCTTCTGACCAGGCTTAACAGCATCCTCCTGCATCTGGAAGAAATCGGTACCATACTCCTTCTCATAACCAACGGTAACACACGGCCCAGGAAGCTTACCCTGCTTACGGACCGGCGCAAACGAAACACCCTGTCTCAAAGCCATACCGGGACCAAAGAGGAAACCACGGGCATCCAAACCGACAATAACATCGGGCTTCTCAGTGAAGGAGACAGCGGTCTGCAAGTCCAGAGCGGTGTTAAGAGTGGCGTGGGCAGCAGGCTGGAGGAAGAGGGGCATGATATCGACAAAGGAGATGCCGGGGATGGGGAAGTCCTGGAAGGAACGGAGAGCCGACTGGAGAGTCTGCTTGAGGACGGGGAGTTCGGTGGCGCTGGCGGGAGTGGTGGCGGAGACGGCGTCCGAGGCATTTTGGGGGGTGGTGGAGCTCATGATGGGCGAGATGGGCGGGGTTTGGAGATGTGCTGAGGGATGGGGGTTATATAGTTATGAGAATGAAGGTGGTACAAAGTGAAGTTATGTATGAAGTTAAGAAATCAACAGTTTTTTACCTTGCTATGAAAAACCAAATCCAAAAACAGACAACTGAGAAAACCCGCCGTTGTGCTCCCGTCCCCTCTCCCCTCTGGCGCAAGGAAGAAAAAAAAACCCTGCTAAACCCGATCCCTCAAAATCTAAAATGGGGCAAAAGCAATCAATTCCGAATTAACCCCCCGGCCACCGTCCTCGTGGCATGCGACGAAACACCTCTTCGGCCAATCACCGGAGACGGTTCCCTCCATGCCGTGAGTTGCACGGGCCTTGGACGGCCGTGAAGGGGTTGTTTTGGTACCGGATCAGTCGTTTGGACGGGTGGCTTGCGGATGGGAGGTGGCTTGCCTGAGGGGATTTCTGGTTTGGGTGGTGGGAGACCGGCGGTGTTAACAGGGTTTCTTGTTCTTCTGGATTGGTTCTAGCGTGGATAGTGGGGATTTTGTAGGTTACGAACGGGATTGAAGAACCACATGGATGACACGCGGTGAATATACGTATATAGGCTATGGAAACATCTACTACCGTTGCATGCTAGAGTACGACTCTTTCTTCTACACTTCTTATTGGCTCTTGGGTCCCGTCATCTGCCCCGGACACACGACTACAACTTCCCCCGTGAATCTTCACAGCCTAAGTTCCTTGCCACATGATGCCACAGTTGAGCCGCCGTTTTCATGGTCGTACACCCAGTCGCACAGTCCGGCATGGTGTCACGGTAGTTAATAGTCAGCGTAAATTAGCTTCCTTGTGCACGATGAACACAACATTAGAAGGGATATCTACATAGTGAAACAAACATAAGGGGTATTATATAAAGACGAACCCGATGACTCTCCTACTCATCGCTTAAACTGTAACCGTATGATTGAAAACAACATGTTCTGTAGCACATGTACCGTCACCGCAGCACTAGTAGGCACCAACTCGGGCCATACAATCAAGTCCATCTTACCTTCCAAATCCACATCAACTCCGTATGCCCATCGAATGACAAGTCTAACCAGACCGGCAGCTACCAACTCACAAGCCCAGGTGACCAAGGACGATATATACGTCAACCGGAAAGTATATGGCTCAGAGGGATTATCAAACGCAAAATAGGGGTATAAGTCCTTGTTGTTACCAAAATGTAACACAGCCACCGATCCAATAAACGCGGCCATTGAGGCGTTTTCAGCAATGAAGCGGATAAATACATTTCGGAGACATAGTTTCTGGTACCCGGCGTAACTTTGCGTTGTGAGACCGAGGCGGATGAGAATTCGATAGAATATGGGGTGCATTGTAAGTGGCACGAGGACCACGAGGAAACCGCTTGAGAGAATTTGTAGCCAGAGGAATTGAGCGGGTGACCGGAGACGAGCGTATAGAGCCCGGACGTATGTTTGATACGTAATCATGTAGTACCTTTTTGCATGTTAGTTGTTTGTTATGTACACTTGCGTCGGATAACTTACAGTTTGAAAATCCAACTCAGTGGATAACTACCAACTCGTTCTCCTTCACGAACACCCAACACCCAGCCAGTGAGAATATCTAACAAATGGACAGTGATAACCCAACTATACACATATCCAATGGTTTCCCACGAATTATGTGGAAGCGTTCTTAGATAGATTTCAACATATGTCTCCCCAAGTACATAAGCACATAGTCCCACAGTCAACGCCAAACAAAACCAATTGAACCTCACAAACGAAGCCGGTAACCAACTCCGCCGGAGAGCCACAGCTTCACGTGCATTCCGTCTACCACTTCCTCTCTGGCCCGCACCAGATCCCCGACTCCATCTCCGAGAAGAACCCTGATTGGACTGTTCTCTTCGTGGTGTATCATCTGAGTCAATCGTCCACCAAGATGGTGTGGTAACCCGTCCACGTTGAGACATACTTTTACGAAGCCCGAGATGTCGCTCGTTTCGCGTTAATATGATGAAGGCTATCATTACTGGCATTGCCATGATGACGAAAGTCCAGCTTATCCAAACTGTGTTGTGTTCGATAGCCCATTCTAGTTCTGGGCGGTAGTATATCAATATTGGTGCTGCCGTACCGACTATAGCCACTGAGGATATCGTCATGGGAAACCCCATTCTCTTGGGCCACCAATTGAGATTGTAGATGTTGAAGATCTTGGTAATCCACATTAACCCCACAAGGTTGTATAGCCCGTAGAATATAACCAAGAAGAACCAAAAGTTGACTTCAACTCGAGCCTTTCCATGCCCAGGACGTGTTGCCTTGAGCCATGCTGAGATGAAGAACCCATTACCCTCCGCCTCTTCCTCATCATCATCGTCCCACGGAATCTGATATTGCGGTATCGGGATTGCGCACCACGCGATAGCAACTGAAGCGGGCAATACCACCATTAACAAATACCGTGTGTACCAATGATTGACTGTCCGTTTGACCGTTCCTTGTCGGGGCTGCACATAGAGATTCACCACCTTTGTATGCGCCCGTGAAAGAGCGCGATATATCCTATGCGACGCCGACTTCACAATGCGCCCGGCGCGCGTTCTCCGGGCCCCAGCGCCATCATCCAATTCACTATCTCCACTATCGTCCGAAGTTATATCGTCTTCCTCGTCACTGCTATCACTCGCTGATATGTCCGGCACTACAATAGCCCCATACCCTGTATGTGTGCTTCCTCCGCCAAGCTCACGTTGTTGCTGAGGTCTTCGAAAGTCGAATCCACGGTTTTGTGGCCGATTTCCTGGGTGGTGTTGCGCCGCTAACAGGCCAATCTGCGGTCGTCGAAATGGAGGCTCTGGGTCGCGTGGTGGCACTGCTCGGAAGCGACCGAGAAGCGGCTCTGTGTCGGGGTTGTAGCGAGCTGCGGTATCTGGCCCTTGAGTGAAGGTAAAAAAGGTAGGCATGGTGACGGCGCAAGGGAGGGACGTGGGCTACAGCCAAGCGCATGCGACGTACAAGTGCAGGATAATAAAAAATGCGGGTGACGCCGGTGATCTCAAAGGCACATAGGGAAAAAGAACGACGTTCGCGACTCGTCAGTTGTCACAACCCTCCGTCTTTTCAACTCCTCTCACATGCTTCGCTTGAGCTCAACGAAACGAAGCTGGAGGCGGGAGGGATGTTCCTTCGACGTCCTTTGTTGCGCAAACCAATACTTCAAGAGCCAACCAGGATTGGCCGCTTGGACTTTTGAGGGCCCACGTTTCGCAGGAAGACATACTCACATGTCAATTTACTCATGACCGCCATAATCGGTGTCAACAGAATGCGACTCGTGGACTGGCCTAGCCTACGGCAATATGCAGCTCAACAAGTCGGTTATTACATGGGTGGGCTGGTGACACTCGGTGAGTCTGTTTAGTTTTAAAAGGTCAAACTCACTGTGTAGGGTTGATTTTGAACGTGAATCTGAATAAATACGTCATTAAAAATGGTGGCAACGGGGATGACCACCATGGGCAAGTCGCCATTGTGGCGTGGTGTACATAATTTAGGTAAGAACTTTTACAATGGACGATTGATAGTGCGAAAAGATCATCCGGGCAGTTTGTATATGTTGTCTGATTCGCAGTGGTGATGCACGTCATCAACCATTTGCTTCAAGCTCACACGCATGTGCTAGCCCATACAACAATGAGATTCCCTACCACACCATTTAAACCCTCATTTCTTGTGATATACAGAAGTCTTATATACAACTGAGGGACACAAGTACATACTTAATACTTGCCTTCCTATTTAGACTTAATCAGAGAAGGGCTTACCTAAATCTCCCATTTTTTGTAAGCGCATCTGCCCCATATTAACATGACATTCATATGTATACACAATGCACATCTCACACACATGCGCACATGTAGTGTTCGGTTAGGCGATCATGTCAACAGATGAGTTCCCAGTATTAAACACTTTAAGGTGGATTAGCTTGACTTGGTAATATGATTAGCATTAGTTTAAAACGTCGCATGTGTCAATCTGATTCTGCGCATGCCTCGAGCTCAACTGAGTTACCTGTTTTGATCCGATCCCTACCTTTCAGACACTGAATATAGAGACAACATATTGCTACGGTTTCTTTGTCCTACCAGTTAATATAGGGAATCAGATAACATTCTACTAAGCGTGATATTGGGCTTTTCAAACCCAAGAAGACGGTCAACAGATATCAACCAAGGTACCACTCGCCAATAACACATATAGCCTGTGCTATAGATTCAACACCAAAAAAGGTTTTCCACCCAGAAAAAGATCTATTTGACATGCATACTACATGTAAATGAAGATATCAGTTTGGTTCTATATGCAAGATATGTGGGACATGTCAGCAGAGTACCCAATTACATGGGCCTTGCGGATATAGAAACCATGAGCTTCCACCAACTTCGGTGGCGTTTGTAGAGCCTGATTTCGGGCACCTAACACGCTATTCACAGCTTTGTCTGTCCAACCTTGTAGTTTAGAACAAATTCCTACAAATTTAACCATACATATAAACATTTATAGATGTCCGATTCCTCTTTGTGTTTTTTTTTTCATCTCGAACATAAAAGCCTCACCGGAATTCTCCAGCGCACAGCCCATCAATTTACTCAATTGTCACCACTCATCGCGAACCCCGCCCCCGCGCCTACTTAGAGCTCGTCTTTGGGTTACGTCAGAAACCCCACTCTTTCAGCGTGCTTGGGTTTGTCGATTCCTAATCCACTTCCTGGCCCTGTGGACAATTGCAACAACCCATCAGTCTTATCCCGAACATTTGAACCTTATCGCATTTTTGGGCCACAGTTAATTCTTACTTTTGTTGTAGCCTTCTCAACCCTGCTGGCCTCGTCTATTATCGTCTTCACAATCTTCATCACCTTTCTTCTCTCATTTTGTTCTTTGTCAGGAGCATTGTTCCTCAATCATTTCGCCCCTCGCTACAAAAAACCGCCATAGGTTCTAGACGTGAATCTACGACACCTTAATCTTAAAGTCGCCACCTCAAACCCAAACGATAAACAAACCCTCACAATGTCCGACGAGCCTGCGGCCATTGAGCTGACCTTCAAGGTCAAGGCCGGTACCGGCAAGCCCATCACCGTTACTGTCCAAGACACCCTTAAGGTGGGCGAGCTCAAGACTATGCTCGCCGCCGAAGACAAGGCCAATGTGCCCGTCGACCGCCAGCGTCTTGTGTATAGCGGCCGCGTCCTCAAGGATGAAGATCCTCTTTCTGCCTACAAGATTCAGCACAACAACACTATGCATCTTGTCAAGAGCGCGGCCAGCAACGCTACAACTCAATCTTCCAACAACCGTGCGGCCGCCGTTCCTCCCGTTCCTCTCGCTGCCGGTACCGCTAGCGATCCCTTAGCCAACCTTACCGGTGCTCGCTATGCCGGGCACATCAGCCTTCCTGATGCCAGCATGTTTGGTGCTGATGGCGGTGTAAGTCTAAAGCTTCTCTCTTGCTGTCACAGCTACTGACCTTTCCATTCTCTGCACAGATGGGAGCTCCCCCCTCAATGGATGAGATGGCACGCCTAATGTCCGACCCTGCCATGATGCGCACCATGAACACTCTTCTCGACAGTCCCGGCTTTGTAGACCAGATCATCCAGATGAACCCTCAGTTGCGGAACATCCCGGGTGTACGTGAGATCTTACGGTCGCCTGCGACGCGCGCGCTCTTATCCAACCCCATGTTTCTCCAAAACAGCATTCGCATGGAAGCTGCCCGGAACTTCCCTGGCAGACCTGGTGGCTTCCCCGCCCCTAATGACTTGCAAACACCGCAGTCCGAGACTACCTCTTCCCAGCCCACTACAAACACCAGCTCAACCGGCGCCGCCAATGCGGCTCCAGCTACTGGTGCTACTCCCAACCCCGCCGCCGCTGCCAACCCATTCCTAGCTCTGTTTTCTGGTATGCCCGGTGCTGCCCCCGGCGCGGCCGCTACTCCCGGCGCTAACCCCGCTCCTGGTGCCAACCCCGCCTCTGGCGCAGGCGCTAACCCCTTCGGCGGCGCCAGCCCTTTTGGTGGTGCCAACCCCTTTGCGGGTCTCTCTGGTTCTCTTCCACCGGGTTTTGATGTCAACGGTCTTATGGAAGCTATGGCCATGGATATGGCCATGCATCCAGACAATGGTGGGCCTGGCTACCCCCCAGAGATATGGGAGCAGGCCGAAAGACAGTTAAACGAGGCCTTGGGTATTTCAGGTTCCCGCGCCAATGCCGCACCTCAGGATACGCGGCCACCAGAGGAGCGCTACGAGTCACAGTTGCGCCAGTTGAATGAAATGGGATTCTATGACTTTGATCAGAACGTGTCGGCCCTTCGCCGGAGTGGCGGAGATGTGCCGGGAGCTATTGAGCTTCTGTTGAGCGGTGGGGTATAAAGAGGTCCTAGTCTAGTATTGTTCGCCAGACGAAGTACAGATTCTGGTCCAGTCTGTTCTCCGCTATGTCTATGACAATAATGTCTATTCAGCAAGGCCCCATGATCTGATTTCATCATTCTTAGTCTCCATGTTCTAGGAGAGCAGACGGTTGTGTATGTCTGTATGTTCATCCAGAGTTTCTCTCAATTGTCTTAGTTTTGTTTGGTTTTAAATATCCGTGTTCCTGTCTTTTTTGTCATTTCATGTTGTTCTTTGTGAAGATTTGTATGTATGTGTGATGTTATTCCTTAGGGTTAGATCGTATTAAACCCGCACAATGTCTCGCCCATATCCATCGTTCTTTCGGCTACAGCCAACGGCCTGCTCATGTCATCCAGCTAGTCATTTATTCCCTACAGAACCTCATATTCATCAAATAGATCCAACCCAAATGATTCTCGGTATATTCTATGCGCGCTTTCTGCGCGAAAAAGGTTAGTAATCATGGTATGAATTCCGTAATCGTGAACACCAGACAGCTAACAAACAGTCCCTCCGGAATCACAGGCCCTACTATCATGTCGCAAAGTCCCCCAAACTTTGTCGGCACAGGCACCGGTAGTGTAGTTGATTTTGACGTTGTACAGGAGTATATTATTCCACGAAAAGCTTTCTGCAACCGGTTTATGACGGTGCGGGATCCTAAAGGGAAATATGCGGTATTGGGATTCCCCGTTTTGATCCCGCATAGCAAGTATGCGCGGAATGAGTTCATCTTTAACTTTGGGGTGGTTATTGATGCGAAAGAGACGTTGGAGCCGTATGAGAGGGTTGTTAGGAGATTGGCGGTGACGTTTGCCGAGATGGAGAAACAGAATGAGTATTTGAGTGCCCAGGAAGATCGAGATGGTCTCGTTAAGGTGGCAGGGAGGGAGAAGAGAGCTATTGACGTGCTGCTTGAGATTATTAAGTCGGATTTGAATGTATATGGCGAGTGTATGATTCCTGTTGGTAAGTGGATTCCGTCGTCATCACGGCTCCATAACTGGTGACTAACAACCTGCAGACGAAGCAAACACCGTCAACATGAAGCTCTTCCCATACCATAAAACCCCCGACGTTGTCCAAGGCTGGCATGTTCCCGTCGCAAAAATGAAACTTGCCGATATCGTCGACCCCACGTGGGATCTTACCATGCAAAAAGTAATAACTTTCATCGACGGCGTCAACGATGTCCGACGAATCGCCTGGCTGGCAGATGTAGCTCTGGACCTAGCAAAAGCTGCATTCCGTCATCTTCTTTACTATGATACCATTCTTCTTCTCGACATGTTTGCCTTTTCCTCATGTTATGCGCCGCAACCGGATGGTATGCGCGATTTCATGGCGAATGCTGATGGTATTGTTGATGAATGTATTGCGTACACATGTATCCATGACAAGGAAATCCGGCTCACCCACTTCCAGATGAAACGGCTGATAAGCACATTTGTCTTTGGCCGGACTGTATCCGAGTGGCTGTGGCTTCACGCTGAGGCGGGCTTGGATGTTCTTTCGTTTATTGATGTGCGGCGACTGGTTCAGTTTGGCTGTATCAAGGGGATTTTGTACCGGGTGCATAAGCACTTTGTTTCTAGGACACATCTTAGGAATCTGGCTGTAGGGTCGTCGGGACAGGATGAACCGGACTCGAAATTGTATAAGTACACCGATGGAATTCACCATTCCGATCAGATTATCACTGAGCAAAATATGACTAATCAGGAAATTGATAACGGGATGGCGGAGATGCGTTTGCCGCCTTCGGATCTTTGGGCGCTATACTACTAGATTACTTGGGTGGGGCTATAACAATATGTAGGACAAATGGATAAACAGAACATGATAAAGTCTCCAAGTCAGGATTCAAAGAAAATAAAATACTTAAAATACAGAGGACTAATAGTACACGTGACAGTCTATGTCACCTCACACCTCACCCCCTAATTTCAGAAATCGCCCTTATAATCACCGCCATTGGCATCGTTGTCTTTTCGCGCCTCACCCTTCTCCAGCTTCCGCGCCTTCTCTGCCCTCGCCTTTCTCTTCTCCTCTGGCGTCATATTCTTTTCCGCCGCCTTTCTCGAATTTTGTGTCTTTTGTGAATCCTTCCACAACCCCTTTCTTACCTCCTTCTGCTCCTCCAGCGTCATGTTGTTAAAGTTATCCTCTGATCCGGCAAGTGTGCTATCAACAAATGACAAACTCTCACGCATACTGAAGTCACCAGACTGAGACATGCGCTGCACCAGCTCCTTCCGCAGCTGCGTTTGGCTGAGAGTCTTGCCTTCGGCCTCGGCTTGACGCTGGAGCTCGTTGAGCAACAGGCGGAGTTTACCGGTGTTGGGCTCACCGGGGTACATCTGGCCGGAGGCCTTCCATTCTTCATCAGAGACGACCTCGATGATGCGAACGTTACGTCTACCACGGCGGAGAATCAAGAGGCGGCCCTCGATGAGGAACTTGAGAGTGTCTGAGGGGAACCAGTTCTCCACGGGCGTCCAATCCAGAGAACCTGGTGACATGACTTGCTTTTGGCCGGGGGCACCGGCAACGTGGAGACCACCTTTGATAATCAACCGCTGAGCCTCCGAGGCACTCTCGGTCAGACCACAGGCGTGGACAATTTTACCAATAGATTTGCCCATGACGAGAGACTCGGGTAATTGTAGGGAAATCTGGGCGGCGAAGTTGACAGACTGCTCACCGGGCCCAAGTTCAGAGTTAGGGTTGTTCATCTTGTTCAAGAGGCCCTCTGGGACGATGCCCTTGGGCATCTCAACGGGGCCCTTGCCGTGAACCAGCAGGTGTTGTCTTTGTTCACGGAGGGCGATCTCAGCGCCGTGAATCATGGAGAGGAACTCAAAAGCAAGAGTGTGCTGAGCAACGCGGGCTGGGGGGTTCTCGACGTGCTTGGCCATGAGGTCCTTGATCATAGTCGAGGGCATGAATGTGAACATGTTCAGATACTTCTCAACCTCGTCATCGGAACGCGAGACGAACCAGGCGTACAGGTCGAAGGGGCTGGTCATGGTGTTGTCGAGCCACACGGCGTTTCCGGCGGTCTTGCCGAACTTCTTACCGGAGCTATCGGTGAGAAGAGGGACAGTGAAACCGTAAGGATCGTTCATCCAACCGTCGGGGAGACGCAGGTGAGGAGCTTCCTCATTCTCACGGCAGATCTTGAGGATTTCACAGCCGGCGGTGATGTTGCCATATTGATCGGAACCACCAATTTGAAGCTGTACACCAATCTTGGAGTATACGTGCCAGAAATCCCAGCCCTGCATAATAGGGTAAGAGAACTCGGCAAAGGACATGCCGCTGCCGTTTTCCAACTTGTTCTTGACGGTATCCTTAGCCAGCATGGGGCCGATACGGACGTGACGACCAACACGCTTCATGACGTCATAGATGGAGAGTTTACCAAGCCACATGTTGTTGTTCCACATGAAATGGCGACCAGCCCACTCGCCAGGGTACCCGTACTTGCGGCCCAGGTCCTCCACGTTTTGCCAGACACGGTCGACTTGGTAGTGGATCTTGGTGATGTTACGAGAAATGTCGGCGTTGCTGATTATTGGGCGGTCTCCGAGACGATCAGTTGGGTCACCGATACGGGCGGTGGCACCACCAAGGATGGTGGTGGTGGGGTAGCCGTGCATGTACATCCAGAAAAGAGGCATGAGAGGAAGAATGTGACCGATGTGAAGAGACTCAGCGGTGGGGTCGATACCGGTGTAAGCACCTACTCTCTTTACACGCATAAGCTCACGGATCTGGTTTGGGCGACTATTTATATAGTTAGATACAGGACTGTGGATGTAATATATAATCAACTCACCCAGCAACATCCTTGACTAAACCTCTTTCATTCAACAAATCCCAAACATGAACAGCCTCTCCATTGCGAATAGCCTCAGCCTTCACAGCAAACTCCTGAGCAGCCAGATCCTTCTTATTCAAGTGAGACTTGGCAACAGTTCTGACACCCGAGGGCACCTTGACGCTCAAAATAGCATTAAGCGCGACGATTGGGACAGCGGAAACAGGTTTGTAAATAGTACCCGGCCGGGCAGCAGCTCCGGTCCGGAGAGCGGCAGAACCAATGGCTCGCGTTGAACGGAACATGGTCGTTTTATCTGGCGGTTCCAAATATGAGAGAACGAATGGCCGATGTCCAGAACACTGGTATTTTCTACCGTCAATAGACTGTATCACCAAATTTTGCTGTAAAAATTAAGACCCTGGCTAGTGTTTTTTGTGTACCATGACGGGGGTTAACAGACACTAGGGTCTGCTATATCACGTGCGGTTGCTCTCTAGAGGGTATATAACCCTAGGCCGTCACATTGACCTTGGGTTTTGTGGACCCGGCTATAACAGTCAGCGTGAGTTTCCAGGTCAGGGCAATTGGTTAGCCGTGGACCAATCAGAGTGGGGATTATTCCCCAGATCCTCGGCAATGCGCTCCACTGATGAACTGCCAGTGACGGAATAGCAGAAATAGCAAGAATAGTATTGAAGATACAACGCCCAAGATCAAGACTTGTAAAAATCCAAAGTTGCCAAGTTATTAAATGTCCCATATCAATCAGTAAATACTCCCCACATCGTGATAAACCGGAAGCCAAGTCTTGCATGCCCCATTCCCTTAACCGGATGCGAAGCTGTCAAGTGACCAAACGCCCTGGCACAGGTCCCCGCTAAACCAGCGAACCCTGTCCGGTTTGGAGCAATTGAAACTGGGAATTGACGGCCCAGCAAAAGCCCGGAACAGACATTGCCCTTTTCGTTTCCCGCCGAATTAAACTCATTTTTGAATATACATTTGCGTTCTTTCTCGGCATTTTAATCTGTCTGTTGAACTTGTCATCTTTTTCTTGTTGTTTTGCATTATTGATCGCTACCCAATTCCACATCTATACACTCACAATGGCTTCTCTTCTTCGCCAATCGATGCGTCCTGCGGCTATGGCTGCCCGGGCCGCTACTGTCCCGCGTGTTGCTGCGTTTACCACTACTAGCCGCCGCAGCCTTCTGCCTCCGGGTCCCCGTAAGTCGCCAATTGCGGTCTGAATACGCTTGCCAATTTGTCGGCGATTATGGTGATCAAGTTTTACTAACGTGAATTTCTGGTACAGAGGTCATTGTTGGCACCGGTATGTCTAACCTCAACCCAATTATAACATCAACCTCGACAGGTTCCGGCTGAATCCGACTCACTTTACAATTCAACTACTTCCTTCCTTCCTTCCGTTCCGTCTTACCCCCCGACCATCGAGCCGCACTAACCAATTCCACCCAATCTACAGTCAACGATGCCGCCGCCGTCCCAGATGCCCACCCTGCTCACGGCAGCTACCACTGGACCTTTGACCGTGTCCTGGCCGTCGGTCTTCTTCCTCTCACCTTTGCGCCTTTCATTGGCGGTTCTCTCAACCCCGCCACAGACGCCGTCCTTTGCTCCATCATGCTGGTCCACTCGCACATGGGCTTCGGTAACATTATCACCGACTACATTCCTACCCGCCAGTTCCCCAAATCGCGCAAGGTCGCTGACCTGGGTCTTGGCGCCGTGACGCTGTTTGTCGGTTACGGTCTCTACGAGTACGAGACTAACGATGTTGGTGTGACCGAGACCATCAAGCGCATGTGGAAGGCGTAGATGTGGAATGTGGAGATATGAGGGATGTGTCTAGCTATGACGCGAGTCTAGCTGACAGTGTATTGCTTAAAGAGCGGTTATTTTGGTAGGAGTCATAGATACATGGTTTTGGGTTTTGTTTATTATCTGGATTGCGAAACACGACATGTCGGATATTGTCGTTTCAACAGAGATGTTTTTTTTTCTTTGAGTGTGGGCACGTGATGAATTGGTTGGACAAGATTATCAAAGGAATCGGAAGAACGTTGTATCCCGATTACCATTATGACGATGGGAACTTGCAGAAATCAGCAGTTTCAAACAGACAATCTGACGTTGGCAGTTCTACGGAGTATACGAGTTATCTGTTTAACCCTAGACATATGCAGGTGCAAGAGCAAGTTGAATTTCGCGTCGCATTGAATGACGATTTCATCTTTTCCATTTTGTTTCTTGATTGCATAAGCACCGGTCGATTTTCTTTTTCCATTGATAATGAATAGACAAAGAACGGATTTCTTTTTGCTGGTTTACTTTTTTTCTTCTTTTTACACATTTTTTTAATATTTTTTGTTAATTTTTTTCCCTTGCTGGCTATTGAACCTTACGCCCGACAACAACAATAGCGAACCGGACCCTGACGACGATCACCACTTGCGCAACCATTCTCCTATCTGTAGAGCAAAATATCTTTGAACCAGTTACACGACCACCGAACTTATAAGATATTACCATGTCCAAACCAACTTCCCTATCCATTGTGCCGCCGTTGCCACCACCGGCTACGGTTAGCCCCGCCCCGAAAGATAGTAATACCTCACCACCGGCATCCCGACCTTCTTCTTCCTCCGCGACTAAAATCTTCAGCCCTACCGAAAGCGCCGCTTCTGAAAATACTGTACAAACACCCACTATTTGCAATACGCCTCCCTTCTGGACTACTCCTGTAGCCGCCACCACGGCCTCGCCACAAGCACACCCTCATCACACTAGTCCGCCACGATCGTCATCAGAGCTGATAATCCGGCATCATGGCGGCTCAACGGGCGCTCTCGTTGCACGCACAAGGACATCGTCTACAGCTCCTAGCACAATAGATGAAGACGATGCTGATCCAGATGACGCTCCACCGGCAATCATAATGCATGATAATGAGAATGAAGACTTGGATGGCAAAGGAGATGCCTGCTGGGCAAAGAGTGTACGGGTCACCGGGTGGACAGTCGTCGAAGGGTCGGTGGCAAATATTGGAGCTTTTGTAGTATGGAGTATCTGGGTAGATACTCAAAAGGGCGCGCCTATGGAAATCCACAAGCGGTATTCCGAGTTTGACAAGTTTCGAGGGCGCCTTTTGCGGACTTTCCCAAGAGCTGGTCAATCAGTACCAACATTACCACCCAAGACCATGATGGCTAAGTTTGACAAGAAGTTCCTGGAGAAACGGCGGCAGGGGTTACAGCATTTCTTAAAGTAAGTTTCTGGGGAATGTTCTACAGTGTTTCTTGACATGTACTAACAATAGAATAGCTGTATTTTGCTGAACCCGGAATTCTCAGCTTCCCCGATTATGAAGGAGTTTCTGTTTAACAATTGACCTTGAAACTTTTTTCCCCTGGAATGATTAATGATGGAAAGACACCCACGAGTATACAGTCTCCAATATAATCTAATTTTATCATAGTCTAAAATCTGACAGTCTGATATATGTTCATAAAATCTCACGAGCCATCATCGCATGGACGGTAGGTGGCTCTCGTTAAACGGCAGCCTAAACGTGCTCCACCACCTTGCATCGAATGCGCCTTACCACTATGACTTAGTATATAGAAGGTGTGATGCTAATAGCAAGCCACTCCATCCGAAATCTCTTGGCAATATAAATTAGGGTACATACACGTATACAACCCTGACATCATTGGTACAACCGTAAAAAAGTGATGATGATTGCGTCATTTTATGCTTGAAATACAGCGATCGATGTAGTTCATGTGTTCAAACAAAGGCGCAGTTTGCTTGAGGCTATGACACTCGAGACACTTATGGAACCAAGTCACACAAGAAGAAAACAAAGTATCAACAGCGAACTAGCTTCTAGATTTTGATCGGTCTTGGCGGAGGATTTTGAGAATCTCGGGGTTGAATGGAATGAGGATTCTTTCCTAGCGGCATCCCCAAGTGGGCGGTGCGACGATGAATGACGTTTATCTGCAACTCATTAGCACTACGTACATATGTACAGATATGTATGGACATGTGCGTCTATGTACATACTAACCATCCATCCCGTTCAATCCCAAAGAAACCGCCTTCCTGGCCACACTTATTATCATGAACTTTATACACTCCAAAACCCCTCTTTGCCTTCACACGTGACCCTTCAATAATCGCCCCGTTACCAGCAACACTGCTTACGTCTCATTTCAGCCGCTAAATCACCACAGGGAACCGTTTCTGAATCCTCGCTCCTCTTATGACGACGCTCTTTCCGTGAACTTCTTTAGTATCCTTTTAAAAAGCCTATTTCCGCCGATTCCTAATTCTATACATATCGTGCACGTCTGTCTCATCCTCACATCTGTAAGTTTATTTTTTTCCTCGTTTCGCTCGTGTCTGCTTTCCTTTTCAAGTCCCGTGTATGCCTTTCCATTGTCCTTGTCAAAAAACCCACACCACCAAATCCACTCTTTAACTCGTCCGTGCTCTCTGTGGATCTCGGATCCCGCGGGTCTTCCGTAACAC
>JMSH01000100.1:0-73877 GCA_000712465.1 Huntiella moniliformis | reverse complement strand
GGCGGGCGGCCGTTCATCATGAGGCCTTGCTGCCCGTGGTTGAAGCTGCCACCGTCAACCCTAGCTTTTTTGGATGGAGACTGCGATACATCTCCGGCGCCTGGTGAAGAGGGGCGCTCACGAGCTCCGTCCATACTGTTGTCACGGGGCATGTTCATTTTTTGCTGTTGCTGCATCATCATGTGACCGCTGAAAGTGCAAAGCGTCAATATTAGTCGAATGTCCTTAAATCTAGTGATTTCCGAAAACACTTACTTCGTGTTGTTGGCCATGGCGGCGCGAGCAAGAGGAGCACCAGGCTTCATCATCATATTCGCAGTTTGGGGGCGCATCATCCCAGCATACATGTGAGCCCCGTGTGAACCTTGACGGCCACGGGTAGCCTGATTCTGTATTTATGGAGATGAATTAGCAAAATTATCGCACAAATGTGTTTTCTTTCAATTGCAGAGAGTTTACCTGTGTGTGTGTCACATATTGGTGAACAGCGGGCGCAATGTTCTTGCCGGAGCCCTTGGAAGAATGGAAAATATCCCAGAACAAAGAAAACCACTCTAACAAGAAACTGGTATCTGAAGAAATGGGGATTTTGGCTTCGGGAAGTGGCTCCTCGACTTTGGCGTCGTCTTTGTTGTCGGTATCCATAGCTTCGGTGGGGTTTGTCGGGCGATCTTCATCGAGTAATAATTGCGCGGAGTGGTGGGTGTACATGGCGCGAGCACAATCAATCATGCCGAAGTGAGTGAAATATTGATAAATGTAGGTGTTAAGCATCATGCGATGTTGAGATTCCGGTGTAAAAGCAGGAGGACGTGATTGGGGGATCTGCATATTGGGCTGTTGGCCCATTTGGGGAGCTAGCGGCGGCGGTGGCTGGATGTGCGGCTGGCCTGGTTGAGGTTGAGGCTGTTGGCCCATCATCATACCGCCCGGCATCATTTGGACAGGGCCGCCCATGACGGGGCCATTCATTCCCGCCATTGGGTTCATACCACCCATACCCAGGTTTCCTGTATTCATTTTAGCGGCGCAAACTGAAGAATACTCAATGGAAATAATGTGTGTAGCGCAAAGTTCAAGGACGCGAAAAACGGTCGAAGATTTAGTATATTGCGACCGAGTATGTTTTTAAGTTTCGCAAAGCGATTGGGAGCAGACAAAGACCTGTCGGCTGTAGTGGCCCAACGTGCGATCAGTATCGCTATGACAAATTCCAGAATCGTTGCAGCGACAATGACAAGTGGCTAGGCAATGGAAAACAGCAGAATTCGATACCGCAGGCAAGTGCGCCCGAAGATCCGACTCCAATAAGCGTTTTGGCAATCTTGGTGCCGGTGGTGCAATCTAGTGCGGCGATAGATGGGAAGATAAAAGACCCGGTCGAGACGACAACGCTGAAATACACAGTTTCTGGAATGCTAACAAGAGCGAGACAACTAAGTAAGTGCAGAGTTAACAACACGACGGAAAGTATAATGTGGGTTAAACGAAGAGAATCCAAAATTCACGTAAGATGTGCGACAAAAATTGGAAATGCCCAAGAAAGATTAAAAGACAAAAGGACGCGGCTAGTTGGGCAAGTTTAATGGATTCGGCCCATGAGCGTGACGGACACACGGAGCCAAGCTATAATAGGCTCAGCGGAGAGAAAACAAGACAACTCTGTTGTTGACGACTATCCAAACGGCAATAAAATAATTTAGAAAAACAAGAGGTAATTCGAGTGTGGCGCGGAGATCGGGAGGATTGTCAACGGAGAAGGACGATGAGCCGCGAAATGGTGAAAATGGTGCGGAACAATGTGCAAGCGACGCGATGAACTTCGTCAGGTTGGGTGAGGGGGCAGGAACAAAAGTCAATGTGTGATTTGGGGCGAGGGAAGAAAACGTTCGCTTGGTCTTTTAGCGGTTGGTGTCCGGGAGCCGTCGCAAAGAATCACTATAATCCAGTGCAGTGGACGCTAGGTACAGGGCATGGGTCAGCTAAACACCCTCCAAAAGTTAGGCGCTATCTACAAAGCTGTTGGAGCCTCTACAGGGACCTTGCTATTTATTTAGTTGATTAGATGTTTTGTGCGCCGACCGTGCGATGCATCTGGTTAAAGCCAAAATTCACACTAGAAATTACAGTCAGAAAACCATCCACAAATTGGAGAACTTGCACTTAAAATTTCAACACAATACAAGTGCCGGTTACTTTTCCTTCGTTGCAGGGTAGCCTGTCGTCATCAGATTGTGACTGGAAATACCGTGTGATCTTGCAGAAACCCCTCCGTCTTAACTCAATCTTTAGGGCCCCCGGTCTGTCTACAGTGTCAAGCATTCACGGTGTCCGTTTCTTAATTGACACAGTACATATGTGGCGCGCATCTAGGATATGGTATCATTTCTCACGTGTCTGTGATGACTCGCGTCTAAGGCCACCAATTTTGGATGTGGCGTTTATTTTGTAGGTATGGCGTCGACGCACAAATGTTTGTTGTGGCCTGAGGCAACAGTCTTTTGATTATCTGACGCGTGACATCCACACGGCGTATTTACTGTGTTTTACACGGTATGCATGGTATGCAACACAGGGGTATTTTTTGTATAAGTCAACCAACTCGATTGGCTTCTATCAACTGGAAATATCCCCAAAAAAACGAAACTTGATGATAGCAGCCTATTCTTGTACAATGACAACATGTGCAGCTTCGATTTGCCGGATCGTTTGATAGTTGGAAATGATCCATAAATATATGAATGTCGTACTCTTATAAAGTATGTCTGTAACAAACCAAGTTTATAGCATCTTCTGGCATTTGATTCAGTGGCCCTGTCAACTAATATCAGCGCCCCGCCCTTTGTCACTGTAAATGTCCCTAGTTAGCGATGACGTTCTGAGTATTGACCGTCTTGGTGGCCGAGCCTACATGCTTCGCGGCATACATACGGTACACATGTATCTACACACAGATTTTCAATTCGAAGTCGGGGCTCTAGTAAATGTCAGGTGAGCTCTCACTGGATCAAATGTCAGTGGTTTGTATGTACATAGTATGTAGGTCTTATAGCACCTTCCCGTTAGCCTTACCTTCTTGGCGTCCCTGAAGCTATGTCCAGATCCACAGCTTCCCCACGATCACTTTGACAAATCCCAGTATTATATGGCCCTGTCTATACATAATCATCAATTTATGTCCACAGACAAACATATACTCCAATCCAAGAGCCGAACATACATGTGTCTACATATACACCCGCATTTAGAACATTACTAGTCTGTATTTTCTCCCTAGCTCTTAGAATGTCAATGAAGCGTCTGCATGGTCGTGTACATATGTACATACATGCCTCATCTACTGGCTCCTCATATGCACGTCATTACCTCCTTGATGCAGCTATGTACGCAAAACCGGTAAATAGGTCATCCTTTTCCACTAACAGCCCAAGTAATGTTGCCGGTGTTAGTGCCCAAACTCGTTGTAACCCATCTTTACAGCGGCAGTCATCCCAGTAAATCGCGGTAACTCAGGGTCATGGTTTGTCTAGTTATACTGGGTATCCGCACCTTGCTACCTCATGTGTCACTTATGTTAGAGAAACTGTCGATAATCGCTTCCTCTCTGTCTGTCAGATAAGCGATGGGGCAGCCCAACTATGTATGTACACATGTATGTGCATACACGCACACGTACCCATGTGTACATGCCTAGCCATTGACTCGAAAAAACAAGTGTAACGGCTATTATCCCATCCCACATAACTCTTACAATCAAGAGCAAGTGATGTCCCTATCGCGGTCAGCTAAGGACTTTGGGTATTACTGTGATATATTGCTATCCCAAAGTGTGGGCACTGGCCTCGTTGCCACATCGACCATAATCATGTTAAGATGATGTTCAGATGTTTTTGCAGGATGGTCCGTCAGTGCTTCCAGATTTCTACATTGAACAGAGTATGAAATTTTATATTCTGTATGTCTATCCAACCAAGGCGAGTCTTGCCGTTCTCAAACATCACTGAGGTGCCAAGTTGATATTACACTAACTACCTCGTTTTGTCGTCACCTAAACTTACAGATAACGTTTGGGATTACATTCCTTGTTCCTGAACATGGGACATCATTAGCAATTAACGTTGTCAGGGGGTCAAACTACGTTCCACATGACGATACGTGTAAATAGGGTTAGTTTGTATAACCCTACTATTCGATATTAAAGGAAGGTGGTGAGAACTGGCTTGAGCTTGAACCAAACAATGTATTAAGAAAAATCATAAGCAACCATAAATGACGTAACAACATGACTAGCTTATCAATTTCTCTAGTCATCCTCTGGCGGGAGCTCATCGTCGATGTATCGCACCAACGTTATCCGCATCTCAGTCGTGTCATCACCTCGCAGCACGTCACTAACAAAACGAGCCTCAACTTGCATTTGAACCATCTCAAGGGCTCCTCTCAGGACACCACACAGAATGTTGGAATACCACAGCTCATTCTGTGCTCTACCATCATCTGGAAGCTCAACGAATTCCGCAAAAGGGTTCTCTTCGAAGATGAGTGAGAATTGCTTATTGTCGCCAGTCCAGTTGGTTATCAATGGGGTGATGTTGAGGAAAATTTTGAAGCCGACCTGTTCCATGGCACATGTTAATATAATCAACTGGAATAGGAAATCTTGGATTCGACCTACTCTTGATATCATGTCGGCAGTCTCGCGAAAGTTGGCGCAGCGCTTCATTGAATTCGATTTGGCGAGGTAGTCTTCGATGATGCGCAAACCAATGTTATAGCCCATCTTGTCGAGCTGCTTGTTCACCTCAACATAGTTGGATTCATAGTCTTTGCATAACTGCGCGACGACAGTACCGTATGTGAGAGTGACAAGTTCAGCGTTGACCTTGTCGATGCGGGTTCTGCACGTTGGTCAGTACATGAGCAAATCCGTACTCCATGGGACATTGAATATCCAAGTACTGGAGTAAATAACGGCGAATGAGACTCACTTCCAAATTCTGTGGTCGAAACATTAGTTAGCAAAGCACAATGGTAATGTTATGCGACCTCCACGTCAGCGGACACCATAACTCACTCATCGCCCAGGCGCGAGGCTTTGCTACTACTCGCCATGATTTTAAGTTACGAGGGATTAAAACAACAGAATAACCTCAAAAAAAGGACAACTGGATTTCAATTGTAATGACAGAGGTATAGAGTCGCTACTACCTGCAAACAATGATATCACTACCTACACATAATACCCCATGGAGCTCCAGTTCGGCTTATCTTATCAGCCCCTCGCTCGGGAGAATGACGGCAAATAAGGCCTGTTGGTTCAAGTATGTATGCGCTAGGTTGCACAAGGAGCTTGATTCTCCATAATAATTCTCAATTGACAGGGATTACGAGGATGATGGGATTGCGGCTACGCGACTACAGTCCAGCGCAACCTTCAGCCTTGTGCCCATTATCACGACTTTTAACGTCGTATACTTCATACCAGTAGCACGACAATACAACCCGCAGTAATTCGGTTTATTATTTCTGCCCGAAAACACAACTCCGATATAATACCCTCTTAGATTTGACCACACATATACTCCATCCATACAACCAAAAATGTCCTCCGAAAAGCGTCCCGCCTCCGACGACCCAACCAGTTTCCAACTGGTCAAGAGACCCAACCTCGGAAACTCGGAAGGCGCTCTTGCTCGGTTTAATGCCTCCAAGGGAAATGGCGCTCTTGTACAGACCGTATGTCACCCGGCGCATTAGTATTCGCAACATGCAATGGCTGACCTTTACGTAGAAACCTCGTACCTCTGGCCTTCAGGCGCCAGTGATGCAACTTACTGGACACACTAACGAGATCTTTGCCGCCGGATTCGACCCAAATGGCAACTTCATTGCTTCGGCTGGCATGGACCGGACTATCAGTAAGGAATACGCATCTAGAAACCGGTGTTACCACGTTTGCTAACTAAAATCTGAATGACAGTGCTTTGGCGTACATACGGCGACTGTGAGAATTACGGCTTAATGACCGGTCACAAGGGCGCTATTCTTGATCTGCGCTGGTCCCGCGACTCTTCAACCCTTTACACAGCATCTGCCGACATGTTCCTTGCCAGCTGGGACCTTGAAAGTGGCGAGCGCATCCGTCGCTATGTCGGCCACGAAGAAGTCATAAACTGCCTTGACACCACCCGCCGAGGAGAGGAGCTCTTATTTTCCGGAAGCGATGACAGCACCATTGGAATCTGGGATCCGCGGTCAAAGAACGCCACAAACCACATTGAAACGGAATTCCCTGTGACGGCGATAGCAGTGTCGGAGGCCGGAAATGAGGTATACACTGGAGGTATCGACAACGTGATTAACGTCTGGGACGTGAGAAAACTGGCACCAATGTACTCGCTCAAGGGACACAGCGACACTATTACGTCTTTGAGATGCTCACCAGACGGACAATCCCTCCTGTCAAACTCAATGGACGGTACCGTCAGAACCTGGGACATCCGTTCCTTCTCCCCAGGGAACCGCAAAATCCGGACGTTTGACGGCGCCTCGGCTGGCCTAGAAAAGAACTTAATTCGGGCCAGCTGGGACGTAGCCGGAAAGAGAGTGGCGGCGGGTTCTGGCGACGGCAGTGTGTTAGTATGGTCTACGGATAGTGGCAAGATGCTTTACAAATTGCCAGGCCATAGGGGGACGGTAAACGTGGCAGAGTTTTCGCCGGGCGGCGAACCAATTCGTAAGTTACTTTGTTCGATAAAAGGCCACCTGAAACGAAAATCTAACAGCTTGTCTTTTGTTTATAGTGTTGTCGGCTTCAACAGATAGAACTATGCTCCTTGGTGAGCTGCGGTAAGGGTGGGTTTCAATCTACGGAAAAGGGATGAACGACATAGATTTACCTTGGCGACTGAAGCATAGCTTGGTCTTCGTTAGGCGTTTTTGGACTTTTTGTAATTTTTATTTATTTTGATGATTTGACATTTTGGTTAAAAGTTGGCTGTGATAGCCAGAAGTTATTCTTCCTCACTTTGTTGATTTGCTTTGGTTTTGTGTGATAGCACTGGCACCATGGTATATACATGGCGGAACGTGGGAATATCGATGTACCATTGATGTGAGCCATAAATCATGGTTCTTTACAAGTGCACTGACAGCCATGACCGCTAATACATTCCGTTAGCACTTGGTAAATGCTCCAAAACGTCAACTTAAACGCACATGAACGATATCCAACATTAGGGTTAGGAGCACGGATGCAAGTCAATCATGTGTACAAAGACGTAATAGGATGCCGGACAAGCATCCTTCCGACACGGCAAAGTTTCTCATGAAGCAATTAACTGATTCCGGCAGTAAGTACGTATGTAGACGGCGACGTCTGAGTTAAGTGGAGACGATGACGATAACCACGAAGTAATATACGGACGGCTGGATGATGGTGGCAATGTGGGTTAATTTCATGTCACAGAACGGACGAGCACCCGTCACAGATGTGAAACACACCCTGGGCATTATGGATGTAGCTACACTGATTTGTTCAGTTTTTGAAAGGTGGAGAGTAGGAGGGCCAGAAGAAAGTCATGATACGAGGTTTGGATTTCGAAAAGAAGGAGAAGAGAGTCATAGAGTCTTTATGCGTGAATATCCTCCGATGCTAAAGTTTTGAAAAGGTGTAGAAGAAGAAATTATCCGAAACTTTATATTGAGTAGTCTGTGGTTTTGTATGTGTGTATGTATGAGGTCAAGAAGGATCTAAGTCAGTATACCCACGATGCAACCAAGTATACTAGGACATCTAGTACATGCATACGTATGTGCATACTTGCCAGAATCTAGACTTCGAGTCCTGCGTATACCTTCACATGGTAACACAACATCTCGATTACAAAATCCTCCAACCAAATCAAAGCCATAGAATCAGTCCGTAACTACCCCTCCCCGAAGTTACCGCTTCTTCGCGCAACATGTCACAACCGGGGAATATCACAGCGCTTCGATCCCTTTACCAAGCCCTCATCCGTGAACCCCCCTCATAAAGCCGCTCTTACACGTAACAAGAGTCAATAAATGGGCTAGAAAAGCCGACGGAGCGAGAAAAGCTGATGGACGAACGGACGGCCGTAGGTCTGAGAGCGCGGATAAGACCTTGAATATATCTGGTGGTTAGAGACGCTGTCTGTGTTTCAATTTCTTGTATGTAACTCTGTATTTCTGTTTTCTTTTTCCACCATTACTTTTTGCATCTGTTCTTTTCTTTTCTCTTCTTGTTAGATCGCTGGTCGTCTTCTTCCTTTTTGTTTTATTGGTGCGCTTTTTCAGGTTAAGAAGCCATCGTTATCTGTTGTTTGCTTGCTTCATTCCCTTGGTTATCTTGTTCACTACAGCTCTGGAAGCTTCGCACTATTACGACTCATTGCGGTTTGTTTATACAGCCTCTTTTTCTTTTTCACGGCCACAATTCTTCGTCCTTTTTGTCTTTCTTTTGTCACTGGTTTTACTATCCCCTACTCGGGTCACCCGAAACCTTGATCGCATAAACCAGAAACCGCCCCTCGTCGCAGCTAATCCGCAAGCACTCAAATCGAGAACAGCCCGACTGCGCCACGGGTTTGACGCCAGCTTCGGGTTTGATCGATTCAAACATTTCTGTGTTGACCACCCGCCATTTCCGACTGCACTGTAGACAGAAGGGTTATCTCTATACACTTTTGCATACGTCTGATATTTATGACGACGAGACCCAGCTTCGTGATAGTCACATTGCGTTCTTCGTTCTCCCTTGTTATTGTTTACACATAATTGTTGCAATCCTTTCCGTTTGTTAGTACCAAACTCATTTGGAACGAACAAAAAGACTCCTACTGTATTCGACTGTTCGCAGTAGAGTTTACATTCCTCACTGTCCCTACGTCTTCTTATAAGATCGGAAGTCTGGAACATCCGGTGTCTTGAAAAAAACACATTGCTCTCACCTGCAAATATCATTTCAATGGCTTCCAGAAATCTCACCAACAACGGTCCCGCCCCGGAGTCGGGATCTCTTCGGTCACTCACACTCGTCCGGTCAAATGACCCCTCCGCCCCTACGCCACGTTCTAAAAGATCACACTTCCGTCTTCCGTTACGTCGCACTCGCCCAAAACCAACCGACCTTGAGGCTGGCGTTGATGCCACATCCGAATTAACGGCGCCACAACCTGCTGTCATGGCCAGTGGCGCCGGAAGTGGTGGTAGACGTATTCCAAGACGCTTCACCGGCCAGGAGGCCCCACAGATGCAGCTTAGGAGAGACAACGGACATGATGGTGGCGAGGATGTTGAACGGCGCATGGTGAACTGGATGGTCGGAGGGAAAGAGAGAAGAAAGCGCCCTTCTGCGTCAAACAAGGGCAAAGAAGAAAAGTTCTTGGGTTGCTTCCCACCAATCAAGTCAGCACAGGCCCGTACACATGTGTTGCGGTGCTTTATGTCTGGTATCTTCACTACCTTACTGTTGGCTGTCTGTAAGTTTTTTCACCCTACTTATACATGTTGGCATATTCATTAACAAACCGTTGTAGTCCTTGGCCTGACCATCTCACATAAATACGACGACAGACAGTTCTCCGTTCTTCTTATCATGATGATGCTGGGATCCACCATTGTTTTCTGCCACAGTCTCACCCGTGCTTGCTTCCTCATTTTACGCCCACAAAAGGAGCAGACCCGCGGCACTCTTTACAACGTCAACGGTTACGCCATGCCTCAAGCACCGATCCCCGTTATCCTTGCCCGCGATGAGGAAAACCAAGGCCGCGAGGAGCAAACTGCCAAGCTTAGCCCACCCGCTTACGGCTTATGGCGTTCCAGTGTCCGTGTCGACCCAAATGCCATGTTTTGGCAACAAAACCCCAACGCCACAGCGCCTGAACGGCCAGCTACTGGTGTTGCTAGACCACCTAGCTATATGTCCGAAGATGGCGTTTCATATGTCGTGAATGCGGTCCCTAGGTCAACGGTGCCAGCCGAAGAGGTCTTGCCGGTGCACCCGTCGGAACGGGGCCGGGCGGGTCAACCAGATAGAAATTAGGAGTGTAACATAGTATAGCCAAGTTTATGTAAAATGACTTCATGTTCCAAGCAAATGTTAAACGGTACACTCAGTGTAACCACACTAAGCGATGTCAATTGTTAGTCTGGTGACTCCTAGCCTTATTTGGGGTGACGCAGATGTGATTGGTAGGCAATTCGGCGATCTGAGGTAATCTAGATGATTGCTCGCTTGTCGGTTGTGTATGTACATATTTAGCGTGACATGTGTGGTAACCTCTCTTTATGCGTGTGTGTATGTGTATGTGTGAGACCAAGTCTAGACTGGTCCAAACATAAATGCTTGTGGGTCTTGGTTACATGTGTATGTATAGATGTACGTGTAGATTTTAACTATTTAGAAACCGACTGGTCTTGTATTTCGGCATCGATGAGTGGTACAGAATAACCCTAGACCCCAAATAACCCTCGATAACACCTGCATTTACAGCTCAAGGCTCTAAAATCTATCGGTCTGTGTGGATTTGTCATTGTTTTCTGTGGCCCCAAGCCAGTTTCTGAGCGTAAAAATACCCCACCAATACTTGTCGTCGTCTATACATACGAGCTGATTTCCAAGTATTGCTTTGGTATCGTGCGTGTGCATCAACGTGGCTCTATAGCCTTCTCCCTCCACTTTAGAGTACATTCCTTTCAACTGCCCCTAAGCTCTGGATCCCTATGTTGCTGTAGGCTGAGCGCCAGTAGTTTTCTATGACGGGCCTTTTTTCCCCGGGCTCACGGCCGATTTGGCCCCACTATTTACATACCTCCTGCGTCAACGCAACGCCAATTTGGCAGGATTTAGTACGTTTGCACCGCTCTTAGGCTTGAACGGACCACTGAACCGCTGTGTTGGAACGCCTGGGACGCCTAGAACGCTATAATACTGTTCCTAGCTCAGCCTGGCCGGACGCCGCCTTAGGTGGGCTGTTGTCTTCCCCGGTGTTTAGGTATATTTCCTTGTCCTATTTCCTTGACTTCTCTTTTTCCCTTTATCATCAAGAAACCAATCAAAAAAACACAGCTTTGAAGCTTGTTACTACGCTATATTCCAGTACGTTGCCCTAGTCAGCCCTGGCAAATCAAAAGCTCGCTACATAAGCTCTGTTCGGCGTTGTCCTTCTATGTACGCGAGCTTTGCTACTCTAGCCTGTTTTTGGGTTTTGTTGGCAGATTTCTTCTTCCACACTTATCTAACGTTGCGTTTAACTCCCTTGCAGCCACTTTTCCACCTTCATCACATAAAAAAACGGAAACCATCAAGGTAAGCATAAGCATCTATTGGGGACTAGACTGTCCATAGTCCCGATCGCAGCGTTGTCTTAGACTGGCTGGCCACATATGCTGGAATCTTTCTACGTTTTGGCTTCTTGTTTACGTTTTGTCTGTTGCCATGTGCTGGCCTCTTCAATATTTGGGCTTGTCGGGTTGGCTGTAGTATGGATTACTTCATCCGGTTAAAGTCTTGCCATATTCGCACCCGAATCGCAAGAAGCGACACATTCACAACCACTATTTACCCCTCCGTATCCGACATGACCACACTGAGCGACCATTGCAACTTAACGGCACCTTGTCTACACTCGACCATACTTGCCTTACCCAATCGGCAAACCAACCGACGAGCCTACATCATATCCACCTAATCGGCTTTTCCAGATTCTCGGTGACTCATGTCGGTTTGTGCACCTTGCCCGTTGCCGCCAACATGTGAACCAAGAATCGAAGCAACCTATTGCACGACATCAGGCTCCTCGTTTGCGTCGCTATGCATTTGTTGGATTGCAGCCTAAGCCCGCAGCGGTGTTGAGATTTTTGGCGGCGTGAAACGTGAGCCACTGCGATAGACCGACGGTAGCATAACAGATGGGACTCTACAAGAAGCCACAGCGACACAACACATGCTTCTGCGATTCCAGTCCCCTGCAACATACTAACATGGTCGCGACCAATAGTTCTTACCCCACTATAATACCAAAATGTCGTCTCTTTCTCGTCGTGCGTGCTACAAATGTGGCAACGTCGGCCACTACGCCGAGGTTTGCCAGTCTGCTGAGCGTCTTTGCTACAACTGCAAGCAGCCTGGCCACGAGTCGAACAGCTGCCCTCTTCCTCGCACCACTGATGCTAAGCAGTGCTACCACTGCCAAGGTCTGGGCCACATCCAGGCCGACTGCCCCACTCTCCGCTTGAGTGGGGGTGCTAGCGGTAACCGCTGCTACAACTGCGGCCAGCCAGGACACATTGCTGTAAGTATATAACAGGAATCTAGTAGGCGTTGCAATTTGCGTGACTAACTCAACGATAGCGCACCTGCAGTGGCCCCATGAACCCCATGGGTCGGGGTGCTCCCCCAATGCCCCGTGGCGGTTTCGGTGGATTCCCCCGTGGAGGTTTCGGTGGAATGCCCGGCCGCATGCCGTCGACATGCTACAAGTGTGGTGGCCCCAACCACTTTGCTCGCGACTGCCACGCCCAGGCTATGAAGTGCTACGCCTGCGGCAAGCTCGGCCACATCTCTCGCGACTGCACCGCTCCTAATGGCGGCCCTCTCAACACAGCTGGCAAGATCTGTTACCAGTGTGGCGAGGCCGGTCACATCTCGCGTGACTGCCCCCAGAAGACTGGCGGTCCGATCTCTGGTGTGGGTATCCCTTCGGATGCTCCTCAGGCCGAGATCGTCAACGGCTCCAACATTCTGTAAATGTTGAAGCGTGAGTGTGGTGGCGGTACACTATGATTACGGTGTACTGCGAGCTAGTGTTGACTAGCCGAAACATTTCTCTTCATTTCGAGCATATTGTTTTATTTGCCTTTTTTTGTCACACTTGACCCATTGCATGGGGGTTTCCTTTTGCTTTTTTGTTTCGTTTGGGTTCGTCTCTTGGATCATCCGCAATACTTTTGGGCTTGCATACCATGTTTTCATTTTTTTTCATTTCTTTTTGTTTTTCATCCTTGGTCCTGTCATGAGTGTTGGGCGTGTACTGGCTTCGTACAATGGATTATCCCTCCATTGTATGGTGCATGAGCATGATGATGGCTGGTCGACACGAAGACACGAGCTGGGGTTAGAGGGTGAGATTCGGACTTTTTAAGTGGTGCTTCGGGCTTTTGCATCGTTTGGGCTTGGGCCGTTACATTTCCCTCTATGATATCCCTTTGAGTTTTTTGTTTACTTGGCTGGCAAAGCAGGCAATGTTTTAGACATGATAACAGTCATGTACATGTTTATTCTGGGTATTTCTTTTTGCATTCCTCGAAGGGGGTGACGGCGGAGGCATGTGTCAGTACGATTGTCACTCTATATTAGACACGATACTACGAACTGGCTTTTACTTGGCAAGAAAGCGTCAGACAACGCGGAAGGCGGGGAAGAAGCAACATGAAGGGAGGCCGGTGATATATGTGTGGTGACGTCATTTCTTTCGTGTGGGGTGTTTTTAGAGATGGCGGTTGACTTGTTCAAGGAGAGAGATGTTGGGGATGATTGTGGATGTGAAGATTGGTTGCGGGACGGGTTTCAAGACTGGCCAGACGAAGTAGCGAGTTGAAGAGAGTGTTAATTGTAAAGAGACGAGTTGTGTGGAGGCTGTGTAGCTGTGTGATGCTTCGCGGAGGCTTGTTGTCGTGATGTGTTGAATCTTGCTGGTGGCTGAGGTGTGATTTGGCACGTTGTGTAGTTGTAAGTTGCAGTGGTGTCGATTTGAGGTTAAAAGGTAAGGTGTACATGTGTGTGTTAAGGTTGTTTAAAACGTGTTGGTGTCGTGGTTAAGCATACATTGTACACATGTAGATACAACACACATGTATAGCCACATGCAGCACAAGTATATTGCGCCTCGGGCGTTTATCGGTAACCGGCAAGAACCGTCAGATGCTGTCACATTAGACATGCTCACCGACATGCATCGCGAGTCACCTGAACTGGCTAGCCGAAGGAACAATAGTCCGATTACCTCTTCCCACGGGTAGGCTGCGCCTATCTACATGCAGTGTAGATCGACTTTGTCTTTACCATATAGGTTTCGGTGAGATACATATATTATGCATAAGCATGGGTTATATCGACCAGGAATATCGAGTCGGCTGAGATCAGGGTCTTTTTTTTAGGTATAGCCTTTTTTTTTTCGTAGCGAGTAAAAGGCAAAAGGCAGAGACAAAAAAGGCACGTTGTGGGCATACGGATAGGTGCAGAATCGTTGGATGGTGCTTGGTCTTGGCGGGCGTTATGGCTTTGCGGCGTGGTGGCGCGGAAGTAAGCTTATGGCGATGGTGATGTGCCCGGCGGAGACTTTGGAGGGAGGACGCTATTTTGCCGGGGAAAGAAGGATTTGGGAGTCCCATGACAGGGCATGGGATGGGGGACTTGGGCGGGTAGACATGTGTAGGCTCTCAAGCGAGGCAACGTTAACGGTGGTTGGTCATGCGTGTGTGTGGCATCCGTTGTTTAGACGTCAAGATGGGTTGGCTAGAGATTGGTGCGAAAGAGGGTTGATAAGAGAGGTTATCACCATGACGAACAGAAGCCTTCATAGCTCAGTTGGCAGAGCGCGACACTAGTAATGTCGAGGTCAGCGGTTCAAATCCGCTTGAAGGCAGTAGTACTTTTTGGTGGTGGTGATGGTGAGCACAGGTGTGGGCGGTTTCGCACATGGTGATCTACACATCTCGATGAATGCAAGTGTCCGGCTGTTTACATGCATGTACATGAGTATAGCCACTTTTTTTCCCCATGGTAGTCGCAGGAAGAGGCCCAGAATCCTTTGGCATCTTCAGTAAGTATCGGACAGGCGTATACCGGGCGTTTAAATGTGCCACACATCTTACCCGGCAAGAGAGGGAACACGGTGTGGGCAGAGGGCACCAGAGCCCGTGTTGTAAGGCAGTCTTGAGTGTCGACTAACGAGGTCAATGGGCCTTCCCAGACGGCTATATAAAGATGGACAAGTCCCGTATTGGATTTCGAGGGAGACTGGGAATGTACAGACACCACAGACAACATGACAAGACAAACCCAAGCAAGCGGTCTTTCTCCATACTTCTCTGGGAGACCGCGCCTTAACATACAGGCGCCTAAAGAATCAGTTGCTAGCGAGACCTTCAAGTCGTTTTTCAGCCCACAGTCAAAGCAAAGTATGTCCAAGGACCCCGCCGTCTCTGATATATTCTAACATGTTTAGGTGGCCCTATTCTTCCTCACGAACATACACCCAACTACCGAGAAAAGACCCATGGTACCGCACTCCCCGAGCCTCACAAGCCCCTAATCTCCGACTACAAGGACGTTCGCCGGAAATGCCGTGATAAAGTCGCCCAGTTGACTGTCGAATGCATGCAAACGGGTGTCAAATTCAGCGATGTGTTATTCAACTGTGAAGCGGATTTGTATAACAAGCAGTGCGATACGCTGTATGGACTGCACAGGAAACCGCCAAGTTTACAGAGAATGCAACATGGCCAAGGTGATTCCGAGCAGCAAGATGCACCAGGCACAGGGCTGGCAAAGGTTGTGTGTGGCCCGAGACCAGCATCAGCGAAGAGAGTCTCCGAGATTTTCGAGTATCCGCGCTTTTACATCGATGGAGCAACACCACAGGATATTGTACAGGGACAGAAGAATGACTGTTGGTTTTTAGCGTAAGTTTTTTGGATTGATTGTTGATGGGGAGAGTCGTTAACTAACCTTTTGGTAGTGCACTTTCTTCGATTGTCACGTGCCAACACAAATCGCAGCAGGATTTTGTCGAGAAGATGATAGAGAACGATAAACAGGAGGATAAAACCTCGTTTGCCAAGTACTTCACTGATTTGGACAATAAGCTGGTCGAGAATCTACTTCCCGGGGGCACATGGAAGAAAGGCGGGCTGATTTACGAACTACCCAAAAAGCACATCAAGGATGGTGTCACACACGAAGCATGTATCAAAAGGTTTTTGGTCCATCCTGGCGAGGTATGCAATACCTGTAAAGTGCGACTTTTGGATCGTGCTACAGTACAGGAGAGGTGTATCGAACGTCTTTTGGATCGCGATGACGAGTTGGACGAGGACTCTGGCGAGGACGTTAGAACGGAAAATGACGACGATCTCGACGTCAATATGAGCCAAAAAGAGTCCAAGAAGTCAGAAGAGTCGTCTAATGATGAGAGTACAACGAATGTTCCCAACCTGATTACCCAGATTTGTGTGGCGCGGAACATGAGGGTAGGAATATATGGGTTCGTATTCTTTCGTGATGGGGAGTGGATGTATAGTATTGTTGACGACCGTTTATTCTTGCGCCACAACGACTATAACTCCCTGGCGCTAGGAATGGCGAAAGGTGATTACAACTCTGCGACTTCAGGCATGGCGAGAGGTGACGATAGCTGTAGCCTTGTTTTATCAGCCGCATATCAAACTAATTTCCAATGCGGAAGCGACGCACTGTATTTTGGACGCTGTCGGTCACCCAACGAAATATGGTTACCGTTACTAGAGAAGGCTTATGCCAAGGCTCATGGAGATTATTCAGCACTGGAAATGGGATATGCGGCAGAAGCTATCGAGGATTTAACCGGGGGGATGTCGTTCGAGTATTACACCAAATCTGTCCTTCATGAAGACAGCTTCTGGAAGTCGATGAAACGTGATATGGAGACGAACTCGCTTTTTACATGCTGGACAGATGTGTATAATCAGGTTCAACCAACAGATGAAGGTGTTACGAATGGAGGGATCGTTCCAAAACATTCATACGCTATTACGCACATGTTTGAGTTCGGGGAGAAGGACTTCAAGCCGGAGGAGTTGACATATCGGTATACGCACGTCAACCAGCGGCGCATCGTTCGGCTGCGGAACCCATGGGGTCGTCAGGAGTGGACTGGGTCATGGTCAGACGGATCGCTGGATTGGTCTCGCCGGAGGAGAAAGCACATGAAGGACAAGCTGGGTTCCAATGTGGAAGACGCAGAATTCGACCCAAATGACGGAGCTTTTTGGATTTCTTACGCCGACCTGTTGAAGCATTTCCAAGCTATTGAACGGACGCAGTTATTTGATGACTCGTGGAAACAAATGTCCCTGTATCACACATTTGATGTCCCATGGATTGAAAAGTACCAGGACACAATGTTCCGGTTCAAGCTGGAGAAGGCCACCTCTGTTTGTCTGTCACTTTCGCAGATTGACACGCGGTATTTCCGAGGGCTAGAAGGTGATTATAATTTTTTCTTACGATTTCATGTTTTCCGGTCAGTTGGACCATCAGATGGACAGGAGGAGCTCGATACAGGAGTGTTACCAGAAATGGAGTTTGTGGAGAGGAGCGCAAGACAGTCTCTTATGTCGCGGAGTATCTCTCTCATGTTGGAGAACCTGCCAGCGGGTGTGTACTTTGTTGTACCCAAGATCTCCGGTATGCACAAAAGAGACGGTCCAACGTTTGAAAAGGCGGCTGTGAAGTTCGATGGAACAGCGAATAAGAATAAGTTTCAAATGATTGCGTCATCTCGGGACATGGCGTATTCGAAGGGGTATTCAACCGAGTTACCACAGGAGATAGAATCGCGGGAACGGCTGCTATCTATGACTCGGAGGTTTGAAATGGAAAAAGATAAGGCACGGGTCATCAAGGAAAAACGCAAACATATGTTCGAGGAAGAAGAAAAGTTCCTCAAACAGGGCAAGTTTCCAGAGGACAAGCAGGTGCCATCGTCTATGCTGGGTATAGCTGAGATGAAAGAAGCGGCTGACCTTATTGATAAGGCATCGAAGCTGAAGAATGGAAGAGAGTCAGAGGACTATGCAGTTGGTGTGAATTGGGAACTTCAACATTTACAAGGCAAGTATTCTGACGAAAGGCTGGCGGAATCGATTACCCCAGGGAAGAAAGATGAGTCGAGCCAAGCTGGGACAGAGAAGGAGATTTCACATCCGGCGATTCCGTGGTGTCCACAGGCGGTAGTGGGTTTGCGAGTTTGTTACAGTTTGGAAGGGGGCGATCAAGATATCAAGTTGCAGGTTGTCAAACCAAATCACTGGGAAGAGAAGATTCGGAATTTGGAAGAAGATATAGAAGAATGGCAAGCACACAACAAAGGGAAGAGAAAGGCTGAAGATGGTTTGGAGAGTGGTAGTAAACGGGCGAAGACTTCTGCTTAAGTAAAAAATACATTTGTGTTTAGGATCTCAATATATTCATGTACATACGTATGTTGTTCTAGTGCCTTCTTAACAAGATGGTTTCAAAGATGGGGAAACTGCTTGATAGTGTAGGACTTTCTGTGATCTCGAACACCGGAGCAACGACAAACATCTAGATGACGTTAGCAGGTGCGGGAGAGAAACATGACAACTCCTACTTACCAACGCAATATGACATCCCAACACACACCAAGTAACACGTGCTAACCATCACATACAAGCTTGCACAGGCTAGACATATATTTCAACTAAAACTTCTCAAGAAAGTCATCCACCTTCTTCCGTTCTTTCGCCTGTACATCCGGCATCACAATCCGCGAACTCCCCGCCACTCCACGTAACTTACCGACCCGTCCACCAACCCGAGCAAGTAAAACACGCATCTTCTCAAGTTCTTTTTCTACTTTACTGTTGCGAGTTACTAGGTTATCCTGCACTCTCTTAGACGCAGCCTCGTCGGAGGGTGAATGTGGTCGTTTTTGGGAAATGGGGGCAAGTGTTTTCTGGAGAGCCTGAAGACGCGCTATCCGGGCGTGTAGGACAGAGCGCCGGTGAGAGAGAGTCTGGAGGCTTTCTAGGAGGGTTTTATAAGACGCTTCCTGGGGACCTAGTGGGACTGGTGAGGTCTCTGGTAATTTTGTGATTGCCTCGTCGGTACCTATAACATTTGTTAGATACGGCCTTGAAATACACCAAGACTACTCACTTAAATCATCCCAACGTCCAAGACTCTCCTGTTCCGTCTGACCGCCTCGTTCTCCCGCCATCCAATATAACTTATCAATCTGCTCAGCAACATGTCTAGTAGCAGCCGGCGCATACACGCGTCGAAAGTGTTGGTTCGATAACGTTTCTAACCGATGAATAACATCTTTAACCACGCGTGGAGGTAACGCGGGTGTCGCACTTGGCGCGTTGTCAGATAGGTCTAAATGGTGGGTAAGCCATTTCTCAGACGGCAATGGAGGCGTTTGCAATAAGGTTGTTTGTGACTGGAGAAAGTCTTGTTTAAGTGATATGATCGTTTTAGGAGGCATTGTGGTGGTTGATGATGGACCAGATATATTCCATGCTTCACGTTCATCATCTTTGATATATAAATTAGGGTTTGGTTTTATTCGGGTTTTACAGCCCCTTCCAGTATATAGTTGACTCCAAGTCAAACCCACTCTTCAACGTCTCTGGACCTTCTGCACTGGAAAAGCCAACGACAATACCATAATGTCCCGCATCTCCTTGGAAGCGATGTCGCTCTTCACACCAGTAACTTGTTCCATATTTGAGTTGGAAGGATACCGTGACAAGGCCGGATTCTCCGGGTGATAGGTGCGTTTTGGTGAAACCTTTGAGTTCCTTCGAGGGACGGTTGACTTTTGATGCGGGCGGAGTGACGTATGCTTGGATGACTTGGGAGCCTGGACGCGTGCCGGTGTTTGTTACTTTGGCGGTGACTGTGACCGTTTCAGTGGTTTTTTCGACTTGGAGATCTCCCAAAGACCACGTCGTATAAGACAATCCAAAGCCAAACGGCCAAAGAACCTCCCTTTTCACCATCTCATAATACCTATAACCCACATAAACATCCTCGCCATACCAAACCCGTCCTCCCTCCGTCTTGATATTCAAAAAAGCCGGGTTATCTTCACCCCGTCTCGGCCAAGAAACCGGCAATCTCCCACCAGGTTCGGCATCTCCAAAGAGGATATCAGCAATAACATTGCCGCATTCATTCCCGCCATACCACGCCTGAAGAACTCCACCGACATTACCAACCCATGGCATTTCCACAGGCATGCCGCTTTGACAGACCACGATGACGGTGGAGTGTACGGCGGAGATGGCGGTGACGAGAGCGTCGAGGTGGCAGGGGAGTTTCATGTCGAGACGGTCGGCTCCTTCGGTTTCCCAGTCGGCGTTGAGTCCGAGACAGATGATTACTTGGTCGGCATCCTGAGCAGCTGTGACAGCTCGGGAGATTTCTTCGACGGGGTCAATTACCTTACAGGCACCCATACGAACAGCCCCGTTATAGAACAGTACAGCCTCTTCAGCTAGCGGACTGGTAGGCGACGAACCAAACTGTATAAGAACCGTATACTTCTGTCCCTTTTGCACAGGGTATCTTCCAATCTCCTCTACTGTACCAGCAGAATAGTAATAGTCGCCTAATGTCTGTTTCGTAGCGTTATCCACCACCATGGTCCCATTGACGTATAACCGGGCAGAACCACATACGATAAGGGAGAAGTCATATTCACAGTCTTCATCAGCTATGAACCACCCTTCAAACTCTCCCCACCAAAGTGCACCAATATCAGGGTGTACATAGTCAACGAGGAAACAGTCGCTTTTCCGGATATTAAACTCGTCCACCGGCGTACGGTCAACACATGACGGCGGTTCTTTAAACACCCGCATTGTCATGCCCGGCTCGTTGGTAGGACTAGTCGTCATATGTGACAGCAGCGGAATCATCTTATGCGAGTAGGACCCTAAAACGAACTCCGGCGGATTGTCTATCTTAGCGGCTATCCCGTCGTACGGGGTAACAGCGTAATACGCCGTCAAAGCAGCCGACCCGCCACCATGATACGTACTAACCCTCGCATTCGGTCCAACAACCAAAGTCTTCTTATCCCGACGTAGCGGTAAACACCCATCATTCTTCAACAAGACAACACCTTCCTGTCCCAAAGTCCTCAACAACTTGGCCGTCTCCGGTGTATTCCCCGTTGTCTCCGGTCCATGCTCTGGGACTCCCGCCCCCACGGCCTTCTTAACGATTCGTAAAACCGCCCTTGCTCGTTCGTCAACAACGTGTTCAGGGACTTTATCAGTCTGCACGTTAAACTTCAATGCCTCCCCTCTAAATCTCGGTGGGCCCGGCATTTCCATGTCCAGTCCTGCCAATGCCGCTTCAGAGACACTGTACGTTCCAAACCAGTCACTCATGAAAAGTCCTTTGAACCCCCACTCTCCACGGACTAAACCCTCCATTAACTCTCTATTCTCGGAGCAAAAAGTCCCGTTAACACCGTTATACCCCATCATAATAGCGTCAGGCTCCGCATCTCTACAAACCAGTTGAAACGGCATCGCATAGATCTCTCGCAATGCCCGTTCCGTAACCATACTCTGCACTGCATTCCTTTTATGTTCCTGGTCATTACAAACGAAATGCTTCGCCGTGGCTTGAATCCCCATACTCTGAATCCCCCTGATAAGCGCCGCCCCCGCCACTCCCGAAACAACCGGGTCCTCCGAGAAACTCTCAAATCCACGACCTCCCATCGGTGACCGCTGGGTATTGATCGTTGGTCCAAGGATTAAATGGGCGCTTTTCAACTTGGCCTCTGCCCCCATTAATCTACCAGTCTGCTCGATCAGGTCCATGTTGAATGTCGACCCAAGGGATGTCCCGCAGGGAACACAAGCAGAGGGAATCCCGTTGAAGAATTTCGTGCCCCTGACACCATTGGGACCATCGGAGAATCGGACGGCGGGGACTCCATAGCGGGGTATCGCACGGGTGTGCCAGAAGTCGACACCTAGGACCGGTTAGCTAGATTCTACATGATAAGGGGGGATATCCATACCGGCGAGGAGCTCGACTTTCTCACTTAGACTTATTCTCTGTAGAACATTTTCAATGTCAAAGTCGGCAACATACGGCCGGGTAGTTTTCGTCATTTTGCCGGTGACCATATCTTGTCTCTTTAAACTTTTTTCTTCTCTCTATAGAAATCTACTCTTGATTTTCTCATTACTCGGTGGGTGTTCTCCTCTTCTCTCTATAACCCCACCTACTATAAACCGTGCGCTAAACCCCTGATTTGATTTTAACCCACAACCCGGAACGGCCCGCTACTCAACCGGTGGTAACCCCTTAAGTGCCGCCACTAAAACATCCACACTACCGACCTCTGTCGGGCCGTCTTTACCCTTTGGAGGCATAGCCCATGCGGGCAAGGGAGTCGTGTAGCTCCATGCTCCGCCTTGATCTGCATATCTCAAACTATGCAGCCAAACTGATAATTCTTGGTCGCCAGGATCCGTGAATAACTCGGTGCCACAATCGGTACAGACGTCACCACTAAGTTTCTCAGCCCGCCGTTTCTCATAGTTCTCAATCATCTCATCATGATAAGCCACCGCGTCAGCTGCATCTTCCCGACCCATTCTTTGTAGTCGCTCCATGACCGCCTCATCAGATGCTTCGGTCCCGTCTGTATCTCCATGACCAAGGGAAGAACCCCATACCTTCTGGTTCGCATAGATCGGGTCATTTTCAATCGGGTGTCCTAGAAACTGTAAATGCACACGAATCTGATGTGTCCGTCCCGTTACAGGCATGCATCGAACAATCGAGTATCCCTGCTTCTTCATCCATGGTAACTTCCCCACATCACTATCCACACCCATATCGCCCGCGACCGGCTGTCTTACATCACCATCTTCACTTTCATCCTCGGGACCGTAATAAGCCACCCGTTTAAACACCGTCCGGGCAACCTTCCCGTTTGCCCGAACTCTGTTAAGTCCCAACTTTGGCGAGATCTGCAGAATAGGTTGATCACAAACGATTTCACCATCTGGGAACTTCCCAATGACTCTGGCGACATATTCTTTCCTAACGGTTCTTGCAGAGATCTGCACGCCGAGTTTCTCAGCTGCGGAGGCTGTCTTGGCAAAGAACATGATTCCCGAGGTGAGTCTGTCAAGTCTATGACAGGGACGAGGGAAGAATGATGGATCTTCACGGGTGGCTTTGAGGATTTCAACAACGGAATTGTACATGTAACGACCAGCAGGGTGGACAGGGATTCCCGCGGGTTTAACCACCACGAGCATATCGTCATCTTCGTGGATGACTTGGATTTCGGTAGACGAGACGGGGGGTTCGTGACGATGGATAGTATGACTTATTAAATCGCCATTTTGAACTTTATACCCTGTGTCAACCTTCTTCCCATTGACACAGACTAAACCCTTCTCAATAGCACTCTTATAGTACTCAGCCGGACGATCACGGAACTCCGACACAAATATGTCCAGAAGTCCCTGATTTCTCCACCGCTGTTTACAATGCGTATTGTAAGTGAAGAAATACGGTTTCACCCTGCGAAGACCATCATTATGGAAGATGTACGGCCGGTGAAAAGCCGCCGTGGTCGTTGTTAAGTGTGGGTTAGCTGCTTGTGCAGCAAGAAGGTGTTTATGGGCTTTTTGTTTCCCACGAACCGGACGGGTTAAAACGGGGGAAGTCCCGGGGTCGAGTGGCTTAGCAGTGTGGTTTGTCGAGGGGGCCGGGGTATTCAATTTCGTAGCCGGGGCTAGAGTCGGAACCTCGGGGTCCGGAGAGGTGGTCATGGTGAAGTACCTCAGTCGGAAAAGTTGCCGAGGAATTAAACAACCGGAAAATCTTGGTACCAACGCCAGCGCTAATATATCTACCTGACCCCGAAAAGAGTTCACATGTCATCTCAAACTACGTCACTAATTCTTCATACCCCACCACTACCGATTTCTCGGCGGTGACACCCGGCAGAATCCTATGTTTCCGGAATAGGAAAGGTTGATTATCACGTGAGTTTATAGCTATTAGTTAGCAAGCCGAGGTTCACGTACACACGGGATGAAGAACGGGGTGGTCTAAGAACGATGGATTCTGACAACTGCCGAGCCGAAGAGACTGGTTTGTCGAATTGAAAAGGGGGGTTCGAGAATGCATGTGGATGGATATCAGGAGGTAAAGGAACGGAGTCTGTGCTGGACATATACACACAAGCAATTACATGTGAATGTTTCTTTGTAAACTTGACTTCTTTTAGATATACATATACACGAATATCGTCACCATGGATAAGAAGACAGTCTTGCAGAATCGCAAACGTGGTGATTATAAATATCACACTGATTTCCGCACAAGATGGTACATTCATTCATTCGTCACTCACTGATAATCCTAACAACTAACATATCTCCAGGAACGACAATGTTGGTCTTCAACATATTAACATGGCCGTATACTTGACACTGTAAATGTCCCATCCAACTCTCTCAAAACAAGAAACTAACCTCTCAGTGCCGACTCAATCGTCAACGAATACATCGCCAAAAAGACCAAACTCTCCTACTCAGATCTCAGTCTTGAGTATATCACTGCGCATGCAGCAACGACGTATATCGGGGCGATTTCTTATCCGTCTGTTATAGATGTCGGTTTGCGCGTGAACAAGATTGGAAAGTCTAGTGTCATCTACGAAATTGCTACTTTTGTGCAAGGAGAAGAGGATGTCAAGACTGTTACGGAGATTATCCAAGTGTGGATAGGTCTAGATAAGAAGCCCGTAAGCAAGTTACCGGAGCATGCCATGGATATGTTGAGTCCACTGGTGATCGAAGCAAGTAGATTGTAGCTTTATATTCATAACTCATTACTATTCCCAGTTACATTATTCCTTATTCATTACCGTGTATAGTTCGGCTTAGAATCCAAATACACCTCTGGCGGCATCAAATCATCCATATCATCCTCTGGGTATGGCAAAGCATACCCCGGTGTTCTCTGAGGGAACATCCCATATGGCATTTTCGGCGGCACTGGTGGTCCCTCGTTAAGTGTCGATATCGGAATTAGCCCATCACTACCCATTTTACTAAGGGGTTCTTCATCCGGCGAGACAATCGCAATGATGTCTTGACCGGTAGCAGTGCGATAATTCTGCGGGGACAACGGCATTGGAACCATCCGTCCAGATTCACCAATAGGTGAAATTGGCGAGATTGGCCCAGTCGACAATGTGGGTATACTATGACTTGTCGAACCCGGTCGTGAATGAATCGACCCATTGTGACTCTCTCCATGGGATTCATGCGCCGACGCTGTGTGGAAGTTACTATGGCTGCCCGCCCCACTCTCATATGACCGTCTACTCGGCGCAGGACTATGATCCGGTGACGCCCAATCGGCAGGGACTTCAGCAGCGAGTTCCATGACGTTAATAGGTAAATCGTCGACCTCGTCGGTTTCATCTTCACTGTCTTCAATGCCGACCGTGGGCATTAAACTTTGTCTGTGGCTACCCTTTTCTGAAGCCCGAGAAGCAGCGGACATTGACTTGCGGTGACTCCGGATACTACCTGCTACTCGGGCAAGTTTTGAAGCTGCGCCGCGTAACAAGCGACTTTCATCGTTACGACTAAGGTAGCGTCGAGTCCCCGTGCTGATATCCGCAAGACGGTTCCACTCGTTCATACCAAAGTCGCCAACGCCAACTTCCACGTTAAACCGGTAGTAATTTTCCGGGTTAACCTTGTGCTGTGGGAGATACTCTGCAATCATCCGCTCATGAACCTTCTCACAGTGCTCAATTTTGGCAATCATTTTACGTCTGGCGTCCGCCAAATCGGTCATGAATCCGTCGTACCATTCCTCGTTATTCCCCGATGACCGTGGCCGCTTTCCTGTACCAACACTGATAAACACGCCAACTTCGCGACCGGGCCATTCGTTAAGTAGCGCTTCGTCAAGAGCTTCAGGCGCAGGGTTAAAAGTGCCGGCGCCATCATCGTGGAAACAAGACTGCCCGATCAGAATAGGCTTGAATGCCATGCCAATGGCACATGTAGCCCGGCCAGCTTCCCAAATCTTGCAATCAAACTCCGGAGCCGGTTCCCGTCGAGAATCATACGATCGTAAAAGTGCCGGACTTCCCCCCTTAGGAGTGCCCCTGTAAGTGGCAAGTACCGCCCTAAATAATACTGTTAGTTTTTCTATGACCCTCTCCAATATGGTAGGTGGTACGGTGACGCCCGAAAAAGGCAATGGCAGGTCATGAGACGTTGTACCTCCACTTCGCCACCCGTGTGTAGCTTACGTTTTTGTGCGATTTTCGCGAGAGTCGTAGAGACGAGCATTTGCATTGCCGTAGCGGGAATACGGGCTGGTCACATTGATAGCTTGGTGATAGCTTGAGCTGCGTGCACTGAAACTGACAACACTGGCGTTACTCGCGTGTCTTCTTGGACCTGGCGCCAACGAGGAACTTGCCGACTGGACGATTTCTGCGCCGTCATTTCCCTCTTTGGTGCTAACTGTGTGATCGCGGACAGCCGAGCAAATGGCCTCTTCGAGCTTGGAGGCTTTGTAGATTGTAGAGCGGAAAGGGATACCGGCGATTCGTTTGTCTCGTTCGAAAACATGGCGAGTGAGACTGGCATAGAGTTCTTTGCAGGTCTCGAGGTCTAGTCGTAAGCGGCCGAGCATTAGAGCGATTAGCCCGCCAGTTCCGGTTCCAACAATCAAGTCAAAGTGGTCTGCTGGCTTGGGGATTTGGTCGCGACGAGGTGCAGTGCCATGCATCTCAACATAGGTACGGTGCATTAAATCTTGAATGATGATAAGCATCGAGTATCCTCTGACGCCACCGCCATCTAGTACAATCAATATGTTAGTGTCATGACGTATCAACGGTCTATGGCTGCAAAACTTACCTAGAGATAGAATGCGAAGGGGCGCACCCTTGGTGGTATCTCGTCTTCGTACACGCGCTGACATGTGGGCGGATATATGTAGTGATAGGCCAACGATGGAATCTACAATTGGATGTTTGCCCTCCGAATCGAGGAATTACTGGGGCTATCTGTATGTATGTATGTATGCACGTCTGTCTGTACTGATGATGTAGATAGATAAATAAAGATGAAAAGGCGAATAGACGTCAAGGCAAAGGGAAGGATGCGTAGTTTGTAGATGTCAACCTTTGATTAAATGGAATAAAGAAAGAAAAAAGTAAATGTAGAAATACACACCGACTAGATCGGGAAATCGGTCACTTATGAATCAGGATGCCTCTGTGTACGCCAAGGAGTAAGATTTCGTAAAGATTGATGTGCAGCGGTTGGCTTACTACGGGCGGTATATACATATTTACATACACACTCAACAAAGGGAGTGGCCGGCGTGCCGCAGCCACCAACATGTACAGCCCGACGTGGGGCGTCTTCCTGGGGGATTTCGAAAAAACATGACAACCTTGTACATACATCCACTGATCTTGTTGGCTATTTTGGTTCAAATGGAAGCCTATGTTCAGTAGGGCGCTTGGCCCATCGCATCCATGGAGTGAGTTGCCTGTCCGCGCCGTGCGGAAGTTATGTTTTGGCTACGGCGAATACGAGGGACCGCTTGTTTTGGCGGGTCAGTGTCGATTGGGTAGGATGAAAAAAGATACCCCGCGCTGCATAGAGGGAACGGGTGCAGAGACCAATGCCATGGAAAAGGAAGCGGGAAATAATGCACTGCCACGGTTGACACGGATTGGATGGCAGGCGACTAGGCAGATGTTTAGTGGGCGAATTCTATGTACCAACTATTCTGGTGATAAACGATGGAATGGCGTTGGAAGAATGTTTCAGGGACATAGCCAAGGCACAGTGGCGAAGTGGATGTTGACAGGTTCGTAGTTTTACTGACGTCAAACCACTAAACATTCATATCATGCAACCCGAAAATTCCAGAAACCTGCAAAGAGAATCCTCGTCACCGGACCAGAAACACTGCGCATGACGACACCAGCCGACCAATCAAGAGTATCCCGGTCATAAACATCAATGACATCACATCACGCCTTATGTGAACCAGGCAGTTCGTTTGCATCCTTTAAGACCGGGACTTGTCCATATCCCGACGGCCGTGGGAATTTTAAAAGGTCGCCTGTTGGTGGCGGAAGTTTGTGTGGTTGATTTTACCTTGGCGAGTAGATTTCTGGATTATAGGATTCGCTCGTTCATGGGGTGGCTGTGTAGACGGAATCATCATGATGAGCTTTCAGCTCAAAGTTGGTTGACAAGTCTTTGTTCTAACACAAGGCGTTCTTGAGAATAGGGTCTATAGGGTTGGTACACACTTACTAATGATAGTTCTGTAGGCAAACGTCATAACCTCTCTACTTGATTAATAATATAACCTCAATCGAAATACTGAATCCAATCTATGTATGTACGCCTAATTTTGCCTTCCTCTTCACAGGCCGTCTGTCCCGCAAGCTATCCCATTTGAGCATCTCGGCGCCAATAAATTTGTGGAACCACCAAATCTGACAGCCCCACCGCTTGTAACGCTCCCCGTTTAGCAGCAAAACCACCTATAATCCAGCTCTTTACCAGCGCCAACCTCTCTAAAAACGAGACCTGGAACCTTGTTTTATCCCACTAACATGCTCAGACACCTCTAGCCCCGGACATTCTCCAAACTTGCTTCCTTCCATTCCTCTTTCGCCCAAAACACTCCATTTTAGCAGAATCTCAGCCTCGACCCTTTTTTCTACCCTTTCCCACAGCCTCGTCTTTGTTCTGCCAATCTGTCTGGCGCATTTCCATTTCTACAATTCGTCATTTGACCCTGGCATATATAGGCATTTCTCAGCCTTGCCACGCTGATAATTCAACCTCGCTGTTTCGACCGGTCTGTCGTCTTGTCAACAGACGTAGTCGGCGACCGTTCCGTTCGTTGTCCGTCGCTGTTTCGGCGTCTTCTTGTGCGCCCGGCCAACAACCCTGAGATCGACTCGCGATAGCGCTCTTGCGCCTCGACCACCGTCGATACACTACAGACTGTCCGCCGTCACCAAATTCAATCAATAACCTTATCAGGACATTGACAACCCATTGGCTGTCCATACTCAAGAAAAATCAAGCGCCCTATTCAACCTAGCCCTTCAGTCTCGAAAACCCGTCTACTTGCGCCATTATATTCCACAACATCCTGCCTTCATTGGTTCCCCACCGCTCGCCTCAAACTCGATGGACCCCCCTCAGAAACGGCGTAAGCTTGCGCCAAAGGTGTCCCAGACAACTAGCCCGTCGCAAGCCACTGTGCAGAATCCCGTGAGTAGTTTTCTCATATATTCTTTGGGCTGTTCTCTTGTGTACATGAATCCTATACCTATCATACTATATGGGCTGCCTGTTCGTGACATGCCGGCCTGGGTCGTCCCCGGCCCGGCATGCGCCTCCGGACCTTTGTATTTTGAGACTTCACGTCTTTCTTGGACCTAGCTTTCTAGTGCCCCATTGGACATTGCCTTACATTTCTCTTGACACTCATTGTTGCACATATTTTACGCCTTTGTATTTCTCTATCCACATTGAATGCGCCTGCTGACCGCTTTCCGTAAATTGCCTCACTCCCCCAATCGTAGTCTGCTCTTTCTCCCTCCACAGTTGTGGAAACTGGTACCCTTCCTGCCCGTAGTGAGTTTGAACGGTTTGCTCGACACCTTCAAGATGCTGCTATGCTGATTCAGCGCTCTGCTGAGCGCCCCAACTACAAGACTGCGCGTGTTGTAATATTGCGATGGGATGGAGATGAATCATCCACAGCCGATGCGGACGCGCTGTATACCGTATTTCAAGAGTGTTTCAACTTCTCGACGGAGCATTTGATCATTCCTTCTTCCGATGCTGCGAGTACAAGACTTGGCGTGGAATTTTCAAAGTTGACAGCCGATGCGCCGGATTCCCTTCTGGTTGTATGCTATGTTGGATATGGCTTCTCCAACCCCAAAAATGAAGTTTACTGGGCTCGGTATGTGGTTTACAGAATAAGCCAATAGTGATCTTGACTGACCGTTTTATAGTGACCCAACAGCGGACTCTCCCAAAGTCAAGTGGAATGGTCTACGATGTGTACTTGATGCTGCAGCCTGTGATGTGCTTTATCTTTTGGATACTTGCGCTGCGGCTCCAAATTCTATTAAAGATGCTAGTCATGTACAACAGGTCATCGCTGCTTCATCACCGACTGCAGCCCGGAGTACAGGGCCTCCACGATCATTCTCATATTATCTTGTAGAATCGCTCCGTGCTTTCAGTGACGCAAAGGTTACCTTTTCTGTACAATCCTTATACGAAGACTTGGTTGCCCGACAGAAAGAAAGCTTCGCCATGTCCCCTAATAGGGTCATGGTATCACCAGACTCCATCTCCACAGTCACTTTTACCTTGTGCACAGGTAAATGGCCATTAATTTCATTGACTCCCCGGCCACTAGAGGGGTTTCCTCTTGTCTCTAGTCTAGAACAACTCCCCGTACCACAGCCAGATCCAGATCAGCCTCGGGCTACCACGGGGGGTTCTGGTGCCGCGTCGATTACGCCACAGGTCGTAACGGATCTCAAGTTTGACGAGCCGCGTGTCCTAGCGTGTACCACATTTGTCGGCGAAGCTAGCACCGATATGACATTTTTCAATACCTGGCTAGAGGAGTATCCTAGTATTGCCGACAAAGTTGCCGTTGAGGCCATGTTCTTTGGTCCGCCGACGATGTTGTTGATTTCTATGGCCATGCCCATCTGGGAGATTGTACGTCACGACAAGGTGTGCATTTTTCTGGGTTATATTGGCTCTCATAACTTTGTGCACCTGTACCAGAATCTTATTGGGTACACTGGCTCTCGGCGTATCAATGGCAAAGCTAAGGAGGCTGAAGATGGCCGGATCTTGTTGGAGGCCCGGGAGGCTGCCAGACAACGGTCTAGCGAAGAACTACTTCCGGCTGAAGGGTTCCACAAGTCTGCGGATACGACCATGGAGTTGTCTTACTCTAAAGATGATGTTGAAGAATCGGCAGAGATGAAAGAGGCGGCCGAGCAACTCAAGGCTCTGAGTCACACCAGGCATCCTGTGACAGAACCTGCGGCTATTCAGGGCCGGAGGCGATCTACCCTGCCCAGTAGTGCACCTTTCACACGTGAGGACGGTGCAGAGGAAGAGGTTAGTGTTGAGGAGGCTGCCGAAGCAAGCACTAGACCGAAAGCGGCACGGCGATCGAACCCAAAGGCCCCATTGCGCAACGAAACTCGGTGTACCATGTGCACACACGCACCGTTCAAGGATACCTCTTCACTTCGTAAGCACATTGCAGCTGCTCATACCCGGCCATTCCCGTGTGCCTTTTCTTTTGCGGGATGTTTGAGTACATTTGGATCGAAGAACGAGTGGAAGCGGCATATTGCATCGCAGCATTTATGTCTTCAATTTTACCGTTGTTCGGCCTGTCCAAACAGTGCTTCGGAGGGAAAGTTTAACGAGTTTAATCGCAAAGATTTGTTCACTCAGCATTTACGTCGCATGCATGCGCCATTTGCTATTAAAAAGAATGCTGGCAAAGCGGACGCGAAACTCCAGTCTGATTGGGAAACCACGGTGAAGACCATGCAGAAGTCGTGTCTTGTGCAACGGAGACTACCACCACAGAAGTCGGCTTGTCCCAAGGCCGGCTGCTTTTCTGTCTTTGAAGGGCCTGCATCATGGGATGAATGGACCGAGCATGTCGGACGACACATGGAGAAGGGGGAAGCCCAGGGACTAGGTTTCGACAGTAACCTCGCCGACTGGGCACTCGACGAAGGTATCATTGGCCAGGAAGCCGAGTCCGGCGAGTACAAGTTGACCCCGGATAGTACCCATTCTGGCCGCCACCACGACCACCATCACCAGCCTATTTCGCAGGTTAATGTATCGCCCGGGCTAGCCAGAGCCGGACCATCAACAACACCCTCAGGGAATCGTGTCCCGATACCTTCGACGGCGGGAACACCCGGGGATGAAGTGACGGCAAGTAGTCCTTCGGATCAGAAGAGAAAGAGAACGGGCTGGAGACGGAGCAGTACCAGTCGAGCTGGGACGAGTGGTAGAATGGAAGTTGATGGGGATGTGTAGGTTGGCGTTATCTTTGGGATTTTTTCTTTGATTTCTTATATTTCTCGTGGGTGCTTTTTGTTTTTGCTTGTTGGCCGTTGCTTTCGGACTCCATACCCTTTTTTGCATTGTGTTTTAGGCCGTTTGGTTGGCTAAATCCCCATTATGGGGAGTACTGTATTAGATATGAACATTGTCTGTATGCACCTATGATTTCTCCTTGTCTTTGAATTGGCGGGTGGTGATTTGTGAAGGAGCTCCCATGTTTATAACCGGTTGCTATTTCGGGAATTCTGGTCACGTGATAACCATATTGGGTAGCGAAACTATCTAGAGAGTGAAATGGAGATTACACTTGAACCTTTGTATTTGGTTGATGAATTTCGTACAACATTAATATCAATTTGTTTTTACACTTGAATATACTGTACTACAGATATTCATCAACCTACTCCTCTTTTCTCATTTACGATACGCGGCCTGATTGTATCAGCTTCCGAGAGACCAAGAAGCATTCATCTCATTACCAAATCACCACCCGGGAATCCCGCCTATTCTGCCGTCAAAATGGCTCAAAATTACCCACCCCCTCAGCCCAAAATATTCCAACATAAAGGCCCCCTCTTACCACCCAAAGGCTATGTTCTCGCTCCACCGCAATACAACAACAGTCCACACGCCCGCTGTAAAACCGGGCTTCTCTCTCTCGCCGCCAACACGCCTGTTATGCAGAAAGCCGCGGGTGAAACGGCCGATAAAATACTCTGTTTTCCATGGGGCTTCGCTATGACTCCGACGTTGATGGATCCGTTTGTATTGAATTCTGTTTCGTTTCTGGTGAGAGAGGAGAATGTGGGGAAGATTCTGGTGCCGGAGATCGCGCCTGGGTATAAGGCTATGAGGGTTTTGAAGTATAGGAGTGGCTCGTTGACGTATAGACTTCGGATGTGTCGAGTGCCTGGTCCGCTGAAGAATGGCGAGGTTGAAGGGGGCGTATGGCAGGCTCTTCCGCATAAGTGGGAAACTTGTGTGAGTATTAAGATCAATGGTAGTCTATCTCCCAATCTATATATTCAACGGAAAGAGTCCTTCAAAAAGGACTATCCTTTGGATATAACTAGCTTTTTGAAGCCTGGGATGAACGACCTTGTTATTTCCTGGCTGGGCACGGAAGCAGATGTGGGGACTTTATATGCGGCGGTGGAAATGATGACATTTTTTGATACCGACCATGTCATGCAGTTTGTACAGAATCAGCCGGTCTTTGCAACAAAGGATCTTTTTGACACGGTTAACAACAGACTCTCTACGGTGCAAGACGATGACGATGATCTTATCATAGAAGGGGAAGAGCACGTCTACCTTCACTTGGCAGATCCATTCTCTTCTAAACTATGTGAAGTTCCCGTTCGGTCTGTCACCTGCAAGCATCTTGAATGCTATGATCTCCGCACCTGGCTAGATTCCCGACCTATCGAGCGGGTATGTACGCTCCTTGGTGAGAATACATGCACCGAATCAAACCGTTGTACGAGGTGTATAGCGACACCAAATAGTCTCAAAGAGTCACCGCCGACGTCGGAGCTACGCTGGATTTGTCCTATGGCTGGCTGTAAAGTGGATGCCAGTCCGATGAATTTACGGGTTGATGAGTTCCAGCTGAAGATTGCTAAAGCGGCAGCAAAGATAATGAAAGAGAAGGGGGGAACAATTGCCGGGTGTTGGATGAAGCCGAATGGTTCGGTGGAGTTTAAGTTTGACACGCCCGAGCCAGAGGATACCGTTATGGGCGGTGTTAGGGAGAACTCCGTTTCAAGTCGGCCTAATCAAAAGTAAGCTTGCGGTGTTTTTTCAGTGGGTTGGGGGTAGTTTGATATTGGTAATACTAGTCAGATACATTCCCCAATACGAAACACTATAGCCATTGACATGTCGTCCAAAGCGACTTCCTAAAATGGAAATTCTAAACATTCATAGCCCGCCCAGTTTCATAAGAGAGGCCGCCGGAATCTGGGTGCCTAATCTTTTCATGGCCACGCCACACGGGGCTGGCATCATCAGATGCCCGATATATCTAGGTGTTGGAAAACCTTGAAACCTGTTGTATGTACAGCTGTTGTCTCCATTTATACTGTCGTACCTACCATCGTACATCCGTGCCTTCTATGAATCAACGAACACCTCTGCCCCACAACTACCAACGTCATTGAATCCTCTTGTTCGTGATTAACTACCCGTTTCGGGTCTTTCCAAGCTCAGTTTTAACTGCATGTGGATTCATTCCCATTTCAGAAGTTCGTCTTTCCCACAATTTGCTCTTTTTTTTTTTCTTTTTTTGATTGAGGTTTCGTAAGCTGTTTTTGTCCCTTTGATCTCCACGATTCTTGTTTCTTTCAACACTTCCACTTGGGGTTTTTCACCACCTGTTTTCTTCTGCTGTCTTAGGTTATCAAAAGCCGTTTCTGACTTGCGCATAATAAATACCTAGAGCTGCTTTGGTAAGTTAGACGCTTTCTTTTTTTTTCTTGGCTTTGATGATTGGGGCTCAGTTTGCTGCGGTCCAAATTCCACCGACTGGAGCTAGACGCTTAGACAGGCTCCGTTATTGGACAAGAGAGGGAGAATAGGATGGTGGAGGGATGGATGGCTGCCCATGCGAACGGGTATAATGTGCCGGACTTTGGATAGTCGCAAGTGATTTATCTAAAGGCGCATCGTCATCATCTCTTTGGTCCTATTTTTGTCCTCTTGTTGCACTTCATTATTCAACTTGTTCTTTTTGTTGTTTTTTTTGCCACCGTTCACGGACTGACACCTCCTGTCTTGTTCTAGACCTTGCCCTTGCAGACTTGTTTACCACGCTGTTGTGCTTTGGTGAACCTGCCCTGGTCGATTCTTAGCTTCACCCCACACTCTGAATCTACAACCCCACCACACTACACTACACCATGACGGCTCGAATCGAAATCGACAAGCCGCCGCGTGGCTGTTATACAAATCTCGACTTCTTGACAGGTCGAGTCCTCCTGTCTTTGCACCGTCCCGAACATATCGGTGCAATCATTGTCAAGCTGCAGGGAGAAGCTTCCAGCGCTCTTCTCACCTCCTACGATGCCTACCATCGTAACAATGAACGCCGTACCCGCCAACCGCCGGGTGCCCTGCCCAACGAGAGCCACAAGGTGCTCTATCGTGTCCAGCAAGCTTTCCCGCCGGAGGACCTTGGTAGAGAGGCGGCTGCTCCCAGTGTTCTGTTGAACCCGGGACTTCACGAGTTCCCGTTTAGATTCCGCATCCCAGTCAACAACGGATGTGGTGACTACAATGCGATGGCTTCGCTCGGTGGACTTTCCGGTGTTGGTGGCTTTGGTTCTGGGAAGCGAGTCATGGACGGTACTAAGCAGTTGTTTTTGAAGCACACCTGTACGACTTTGCCTCCAACGTTTGCCGGACTTCCGGGCTCCGCTTCTGTTCGTTACTATGTTAAAGTAACGGTACAACGGCCGGGTCTGTTGAAGGAAAATTGGCGTTCGGAGCTCAACTTCCCATTTGTCCCTGTTGAGGAGATTAGACCGCCAGTTTCGTCTGCACTCTCATATGCCCGTCGTCCATTCGTCTTCTCAAGTCGCATGTATGAGCACAGCAGATTTGGGGGCGCCTCATCTGGTACTGCTCCCGCTGGAGTCGAGATTGCTGCCCTATTACCGCATCCTCCCATCTTGACCTGCAACCAGCCGGTCCCATTAAAGTTGAATGTTACAAAGAGAAACGACAGTGACGAGCCTATTTACCTCGTTGCATTGGAAATTACACTGATAGGGTACACTAATGTCCGGTGTTTCGAGGTTGATACGGTGGAGTCGAAGCGTTGGGTCGTTTTCTCGCAGGCGGGACTGCAAATTCCCCTCTTTACGGATCCTTCCACACGAGTTGGAACAGAAATCCGGTTACCAGATGATCTTTGGAAGAACATTGCTCTGCCTGGTAGTGTTTACCCATCCTTTTCCACTTGTAACCTATCTAGAAGATATGACTTGGAAATCCGAATTGGTGTTTCTCGACAAATCCCCGGGGGTCAGGGGCCCGCTGGGGAAAAGAATAGCAACGGATTCACGTCGTGGTTTAAGAAGGAAGCAAAGGATGAAGATCCACGGTTACCCCCGGACACTCTTGTCTTGCCGCTACTTTTCAACAATGTCCCGGTTTTCTCGGGCATTACACCACCAGATGAGCTTGTCCAAGAAGCTCTGAGAAAGCAGGCTGCCGCTGGGCGGGCTAACGGACTTAGTGTCGTTCCCCCATCTAATAATGCTTCGGCCGGCTACGCATATTCTTCCGGTCATGCCTCAGCTGCGTTTGCCGAGCCCGATTCCAATACGTTCGTGCGCTCTCCTACATTCCCCTCGCCGACTTCACCACTGTACCCGATAACGTCGTCAGCACAGGGTAGTAGTTCCAGTAGAGGAAACGGAGCGCAGCCGCCCTTGCCGCCTAGAAGAGCACCGGGGGCGTCGGCTGGGGCTGAGGTCGTGGTTATTAGCCATGATCCGTTGTATCCACCGCAAAGAGGGACTCCGGCGGATGATCGGTGGCAAGAGGCGCCGCCGAGTTATGAGGATGCTATTACGGGGAAGTAAAGGCTATGGTAATGGGAACTTTTTATTTGGGTTTTGGGTGTTTGGATGGGTTGGTAATTATGTCTTAATGTTTTTGCTTCAGGGAGTTCTTTTGTGTGGATACGTGTGTATATATATGTCAATGAATTATCCACTGTCTTTCCAAAAATCATCTTTTGCTTGTCCTGAACCTCATTCTGTCATGTAAAACTTGAGCTCACAAATACGGTCAAATGTAGGGTTAGATATGTGCCACAAACCCTCACACGCCACAACGCCATATTCTAGAACAGTTCCAACTGTGGCGATCCGCGTCGCGCTACAATCCTCTTCTTAGCACTTAAAGTGGGGTCCCTCTTGTTATCCCAGCGCAAGGCGGAAAAGAAGTCATGAATTTGACAAGGCTACAGTTCCCAATGCTGTAGCAGGCCAAATCCATCCAGCTAACCCGCCTCTCTCTATTTTCCTTCCGCCGTGTCCACGTCAATTCCGGGTGGTCCCATTTCTTGATCATTATACACCCGTCCTTTTTCTGCCAGTCAAGCTTTGTTGTCGTTGATACATTGCCCTGGCTTCCTTGATTTATCAGCTCTCCTTTCCTAGTTCCATTTGGTTGGAATTTTCCCTAATAGAGTGAGCTACAGACGGCTGTCTTTTTCTTGCGAATTGGCGTGCGCTTCTGGCTTTTTTCTTGTGTCTTGTTTGATTTCAAAGCAGGGCCTTGCTTGCTTTTTTTCTCTTTGGTTTACCTGTTGACTGTGAGCTGGTTACGTTCCCGAGATACCATTTGACGAAGTTGATATACCCCCTCGACCCTCGCGACCCCTCGACTTCCCGGCGCAGTACCCTCGCCGGATCCCCGTTTTACCCGCCACACACCCCACCGGTCCTTCTTTGAGCAAGCTGATAGCTTTGCTCGACTTCACACACACATAATGGAAGACTACGAGGATGTTTACGATTATGACGAGTTTCCTGACCAGGAGGAGGAGACGATCACGCCTGAGGATTGTTGGACGGTGATTTCAACGTTCTTCGAGACCAAGGGTTTGGCTTCGCAACAGGTTGACTCTTTCGACGAGTTCACTACTACTACAGTGCAGGATTTGGTTAGCGAGTATTCACACATTACTATTGACCAGACGAATCCACCTTCTCATGACGGCCGCAACTTGGCTCTTCGTCGGTATGATGTGGACTTTGGAAAGGTCATGGTCTCAAGACCATCCATCACAGAACAAGACGGTAAAGAGTCAACTCTTCTTCCGTATGAATGCCGTGAACGCAACTTGACGTACGCCAGTCCTTTGTACCTTAAGATTACCTCGAAGACCCGCTTGGCTATTGAGTCTGAGATCCCGCTGAACGAGCTTACAGATGAGCAACATGATGAGCTCAAGCGCACCGGTGAGAACCCCACTCGTATTCAATGGGAGGACGAGACTATCGACGCCAACATTACCGAGGGTAAGAGTGACGATATGAAAGATGTGGTCTTCATTGGTCGCATGCCTGTCATGGTCAAGTCTCGTATCTGCCACTTGCGCCGTGAGAACGATGATGGCCTGTTTGCCCTCAACGAGTGCCCATACGACCAGGGTGGTTACTTTATTATCAACGGTTCTGAGAAGGTCCTGATTGCCCAGGAGCGTTCGGCTGCCAACATTGTGCAAGTCTTCAAGAAGGCCCAGCCCAGTCCTTATAGCTACACTGCTGAGGTCCGCAGTGCTCTGGAGAAGGGTTCTCGTCTGATTTCACAGCTGGCTCTCCGTCTGTACAACAAGTCTTCTGCTAGCAAGTCTGTCAGTTTTGGCAGCACCATTCGAACTACTCTTCCCTACGTCAAGAGTGATGTTCCGGTTGCTATTGTCTTCCGTGCTTTTGGTGTCGTTTCTGATGAGGATATTCTTAACCACATCTGCTACGACCGTAATGATACCCAGATGTTGGAGATGCTTCGGCCGTGTATTGAGGAGGCCTTTGTTATTCAGGACCGTGAGGTCGCATTGGATTACATTGGTAAGCGTGGCCAGAGTTACGGGTTGACTCGTGACAAGCGTATTCGCGCGGCCAAGGACTTGCTGCAGAAGGAGACTCTGCCTCACATTTCGCAAAACGAGGGTTCTGAGACGAGAAAGGCTTTCTTCTTGGGTTACATGGTTCACAAGCTTCTTCAGTGCTCTCTTGGCCGTCGTGATGTCGACGATCGTGATCACTTTGGTAAGAAGCGTCTGGATCTTTCTGGTCCTCTTCTTGCTAAGCTTTTCCGCAACATTATCCGTCGTATCAACAGTGAGCTTTCCAGCTACATGCGCATGTGCATTCAGCAAAACAAGCGTTTCCTCATGGTTAACGGTATCAAGCCCAGCGCTCTTAGCAACGGTCTCAAGTACTCGCTTGCCACTGGTAACTGGGGTGACCAGAAGAAGGCTGCTAGCTCTACGGCCGGTGTATCCCAGGTGTTGAACAGATACACCTTCTCTTCTACGTTGTCCCATTTGCGTCGTACCAACACGCCCATTGGTCGTGATGGTAAGCTGGCCAAGCCCCGTCAACTGCACAATACCCATTGGGGTCTGGTCTGTCCTGCTGAGACGCCCGAAGGACAAGCCTGTGGTCTGGTCAAGAATTTGTCACTCATGTGCTTCGTCAGTGTGGGTACGCCTTCGGACCCCATTATTGAGTTCATGATCAACCGTGGCATGGAAATTATCGAGGAGTATGAACCCCTTCGGTACCCAAATGCCACCAAGGTTTTCGTCAACGGTGTGTGGGTTGGTGTTCATCAGGATCCCAGACATTTGGTCAACGAGATGATGGCCACCCGTAGACGGTCTTACCTCCCCAACGAGGTTTCGCTTGTCCGTGATATCAGAGATCGTGAGTTCAAGATCTTCTCTGATGCTGGTCGTGTTATGCGTCCTGTGTTCGTTGTCCAGCGTGATGATGATCCTGAGCGTAACCTCCAAGCTGGTCAGCTGGTCCTTACCAAGGAACATATCAACACTATCCGCGATGAACAGGAACAACTCCAAGGTGCCAATCAGCAGTATGGCTGGAATTGGTTGGTTAACCAGGGTGTTATTGAGTATCTTGACGCCGAGGAGGAGGAGACCACTATGATTTGCATGACGCCCGAGGATCTTGACAATTACCGGTTGAGAAAGAGTGGTTTTGAAATGGAGGAAGAGGGTCCAATGACTGACGACGATATCAACAAGCGTCTCAAGACCAACATTAAGCCTACTACGCACATGTACACTCATTGCGAGATTCATCCCAGTATGATTCTTGGTATTTGTGCTAGTATTATTCCCTTCCCTGATCACAACCAGGTAAGTTTCAATCGTCAATTAACCATAAGTGGTATGTCGGATATTAACAGTTCAATAGTCTCCCCGTAACACTTACCAGTCGGCCATGGGTAAACAAGCCATGGGTTTCTTCCTTACCAACTACTCCAGACGCATGGATACAATGGCCAACATTCTGTATTACCCTCAGAAGCCGCTTGCCACCACTCAGTCTATGGAGTTCCTTAAGTTCCGTGAGCTGCCTGCTGGTCAAAACGCCATTGTTGCCATTGCTTGCTACTCTGGTTACAACCAGGAAGATTCCGTCATTATGAACCAAAGCAGTATTGACCGTGGTCTGTTCCGCAGTCTGTTCTTCCGTGCTTACACGGACTTTGAGAAGCGTGTCGGTATCAACATGGTTGAGCGTTTCGAGAAGCCATTCCGCAGTGAGACTCTGCGTCTGAAGCATGGTACTTACGACAAGCTGGATGATGATGGTATCGTGTCCCCTGGTCTCCGTGTTTCTGGTGAGGATATTATCATCGGAAAGACTAGCCCGCTTGGTAGTGAAAGCGCGGAGCTTGGTCAACGGACGACTCAGCACACACAGCGTGATGCCTCTACTCCTCTGCGTTCGACTGAGAACGGTATCATTGACTCGGTCGTTATGACGACTAACCAGGATGGTATGCGTTACGTCAAGGTTCGTGTCCGTACGACCAAGGTGCCGCAGATTGGTGACAAGTTTGCTTCCCGTCACGGGCAGAAGGGTACCATTGGTGTTACTTACAGACAAGAGGATATGCCTTTTACTCGTGAGGGTATCACTCCCGATATCATCATTAACCCCCACGCCATTCCTTCTCGTATGACGATTGCCCATTTGATTGAGTGTCTTTTGAGTAAGGTTGCTACGTTGAAGGGTATGGAGGGTGATGCTACGCCATTCACTGATGTCACTGTCGATTCAGTCTCTGCGCTGCTGCGTCAACACGGTTACCAGTCTCGTGGTTTTGAGGCTTTGTACCACGGCCACACTGGTCGTAAGCTGAGAGCACAAGTATTCTTTGGCCCTACATACTACCAGCGTCTTCGTCACATGGTAGACGACAAGATTCACGCTCGTGCTCGCGGTCCGGTGCAGATTATGACCAGACAGCCGGTGGAAGGTCGTGCCAGAGATGGTGGTCTGCGTTTCGGTGAAATGGAACGTGATTGTATGATTGCCCACGGTGCTGCGGCGTTCTTGAAGGAGAGATTGTTCGAGGTCTCGGATGCTTTCCGTGTTCATATTTGCGAGATTTGCGGTCTCATGACACCTATTGCTAATCTTTCCAAGCAGTCATTTGAGTGCCGTCCTTGCAAGAACAAGACCAAGATTGCCCAGATTCACATTCCGTATGCGGCGAAGTTGCTTTTCCAGGAATTACAGTCGATGAACATTGCCGCTCGTATGTTTACTGACCGGTCTGGAGCGACGATTCGTTGAAGGAGGGTTGTGGGTTTTTGGTGTTTGGCTTGTTTATGTTTTTATTCATTGATGGTTTTCTTTTCGTTTCGTTTTTATGGCATTTGTTTTGTTTTGGTGTTTTTGGGCTTACATTAATAGTTGGGGAAAAAGGATGATAAAGGTGGTTTATATGAAGAAGAAGAGGAGTTTTCCACATTGATATTTCCATGTGTACTGAGTGATATTACATGATCCGTCTATCGTACATACAAAAGGTGCCTGACTCCAACTATACATTTGTTTAACTTGCCGTCTTAGGCACCCCAGATAAATCAGCAACCTTGACATTCTGGTCCTTCTTGTACTCATCCTCCAGAACCTTTTGCGCTTCAAAATCCAGTTGGCGTTCCCTTTTAATCCTCATTTGTTCCATGTCACGAACGACACCTTGGTGCATAGCCTGGAGTTGTTAGTTTTTTTTTTTGTAGTAGTAATAGGATGGGGATATACCGTTTTCTCACTCTGTTGCTGGTAATGCACCAGCAACACAGTGGCCGTGGCGAAGATAGAGGAGAAGGTTATGGCAAATTTTGAGGCGGTGGACATATTGGCGGTATTGATGAAGTAAGTGTAAGTTTTGGCCTGGTCAGTGGTAGATGAATGAGATGGTCTTGTTAACATGTGTAACCCATGTTAGGGTAACGATGGGGTTATGCGGCGACGTTGCGACTAGGGTTATTTAGCACGGTGGTTGATGATATATAGGAATAGGGAGCCTTGTTATCTTGCGACTCGCGGGATTATTTGGAATTGGACAAGTTCTTTTTGATTATTTAATTTTTTTTGTGGATTTACGTTGATTATCATGGTGAGTTTATGGAATACAGGGGAAACGGGAATGAAGAAACTAATTGGTTGGTAGGCTGCTCAAAACTCTGCGGGTATTCAGACCCTTCTTGATGTAGGTTTGGATGTGCTGGGCGCGATGATGCGATGGGGTATTGACGATGGTGAAATAGGCTGAGAAGAATGCGTCTTTGATTGTGCAGAAGGGTGAGTACCTTGGATCATCATACGTAGAAAGGAAACTAACATAACCATCTCCCACAGCACGCGAATGTAAGTCGCAACAGCGCCAACGAACCCACCACCAACATATCTCGAACTTCCTGACTCTAACATAACCCCACCACCCTCGATAGTCCGCACCACGCGCGTAAAGCAAGCCCGCGACGAAGCAAAGAAGGAAATTGACGAGTACCGCGCGCAGAAGGAAGCTGAGTTCCAGGCGTTCACGGCACAGCATAGTGAGGGGAATAAGACGGCTGAGGCCCAGGCTAATCAGGATGCTCAGAGTAAGATTGCGGAGATTAAGGAGTTGGGGAGAGATGGACAGACTAAGGTTGTGGCGGACCTTTTGAGTGCGGTTTTTGATGTTGAGGGGTTGAATTAGAGGGGGGGATAGAGAGTTGAGCGTTTTTGAGAGTTATATATATGTTTTCTTTGGATTTTTGGGTGTTTTGATTTGTTTGTGGTGATGCTGGTTTCGGTTGGATGGGGAGTATTAGGACTTAAGGAGATTTTGGAATGCGCTGATTGTGATGTGGGTAGTTTTGACTGTGACTTTTCTTGCTTGGTCTTTTCTACTTGATGTTAGTGGACAATTGGATGGGGAGATGGCGTTTGCGGATTTGGAGTTTACGGGGAGTATGATATATCCTGGGGAAGTAAGCGTGTACTAGTTGTAGCTTGACTTTGCTACTGGCAAGTGCATTTTCAGTCTATACCTTTGTTTAAAGTACCAACGTAAACGGAGTAGCAAAATATTCTTTCATTGTTCATACAATACATATCTACTTCCCACATAAGGTTCATCAGAGTTTCCTACCTTGGAGCTCACCAAACCGGCTGATAGTTCCGACGTGGGGATATAAGCTAATAGTTGAAGCTCTTTGTTAGCCAGTTGGAACTTACTAGGCTTACCAAGCTAGATCAGCCGTGCTCAAAACCACTCAACCCATACAAACCAACACCCCAAAACCCCTACGCCCCAGAAAACAAACTCCAGCAACCAAACTAATCTTGACCAAAACGTCATCATCTACGTCATTCCTTCTGGTCATCCATCATACTACTCGGGTTACCTTAGGGTACTGTATAGTCACTTTTGTGGGGGTCAATGACGCCTGGCCGGGAAGCTGCACTAGCTAGGGAGTTTGTGTGACGACGAGACGACGTGGAAATAGGGAGCAAACGTTGTGACAAAGGGGATAAAGCCTAGGAATAACCGAGACAATCAGGACAAGTCAGAGTGAGAGAGATACTGTGGTTTGAGAATCACGGGCATTAAGTCTTTTTTTTTTGGAAGTCAAGCGCTTGAGGGATATAGAAAGGGACTATTCAGGATGTCGCCGAATTTACTACTCATTCGACATGGCCAGGCGGTTCATAACGCTACTCATAAGTTCTTTCATGTCTTGGATTCTATGTGTGGAAACTAACTCATCGTACAGGATCTTGACCTGCCTGATCCGGGGTTGACGCCCGAGGGAGAAAAGCAATGTCGGAGGTTAAATGAGAATTTGAAAGAACGGTTTAAGGATGTTGATGTTAAAGATATTGCTGTCATTGTATCGCCGATGAGGAGGACGATTCAGACGGCCTTGATTGGCTTGCGGTTTTTGAGGGAACGGGGGGTGGAGTTTCTATTGGATGCGGATTGGCAAGGTGAGTTTGACTTGGACGTGGAACTACTTGACGGTGTTGGACTATAAGGAGTCTGAGGTTCCAACATAACACTGATAACCGTGTTGATGGTATCCAAGTCCAAAGACACTAATATGGCGCAGAAACCACGGCTAAACCATGCGACATCGGAACGCCCATTGAAAAGCTCAAAGAAGACTTCCCAAACTTAACCTACACAACCCTCGACCCTATATTCCCCGACAAGACATCCTCCTCAGCCACAGCATACGCCTGGTCTCGCACGTCGATTCTCGCACGAGGTCGTCGTTGTCTCGCCAATGCGAAAGCCCGTCCGGAGAAATGGGTCTTCGTGGTATCTCACGCGGGCTTTCTCCGCCAGGCAGTCACAGCCCGATGGTGGGCGAACGCTGACTATCGAATCTTCGACTTTGTCACTGAGAACTCGGATGAAGATGGTGGTGATGGGACTGGCTTGAGATTATGGAAGGGCATGGAAAATGGCGGTATGGGAACGTCTAAGACGGAGAGGATTACGCTGGGTTTCGGAATTAAAGGGGAGGAATAGTAATACATTGATTAATACATAGGCTAGAATACATAGAGTTTTTTGTTTTCCTTTTGTATATCTACTTGGAGAGGAAACTCTGGAAGGCGGATTGATCGATTACTACGTTTCCGACAGCCCGGAGACGCTTCCGTCCGACTTTTTGCTTCTCGAGAAGTTTCTTGCGCCGTGTTATATCGGAGGCGTGGAGCTTGGCGAGAACGTCCTTTCGGAAGGGCTTAAGGGTTTCGCGGGCTACGATTTTGTTTCCGGCGGCGGCTTGGATTACGACCTCTGTTGGGTGTTAGTGACTATGTTATAATTGTGGAAGCAAAGAAATAAAACTTACCGAACATCTGGCGGTCAACGTGTTCTTTGAACTTGGAGACCCAGGCGCGGCCGATTCGTTCGGTTTGAGAGTGGTGGACAATTCTGCATACGGCGTCCACTGGTTGTTTGTTCACCAGTAATTGTAACTTGACCAAGTTACTTTCTCTCCATCCAGCATCTTCATAATCCAAGGTGGCATAACCCTTGGTAGCACTCTTTAATTTACCAAACAAGTCCTCGACAAGCTGCTGGGCAGGAACGTCATACTTGAGGATAACTTGGTTATTAAAAAACTCAATACTTTTCTGTTCGCCACGGTTCGCTTCACATAATTCAATGATACGGCCGAGATATTCCTCGGGTAATGTCAACGTGGTTGTGACAAAGGGTTCCATGAGCGTGGCGGCCTTTAACTGCGCGTTTGACTCGGGGAATTCAGCGGGGTTCTCAATGACTTCCTCCTTACCATTGGGCCAGATGATCTTGGTTGGAACAGTTGGTTCGGTGATGATCACGCTGGCTCCATGTTCCTGGCGTAACCTGTCTTGAAAAACGGAACAATGAAGAGACCCCAGGAAACCGAGACGCCAGCCGGCACCGAGGGCTTCAGAATGGTCTTTTTGGAGAGTTACTGAGCGGTCGTTGAGGACCAGTTGCGTGATGGAGTCCTGGAGTTTTGGATGATCAGATTGGTCGGTGGGGAATGCCGCGACGAAAACCATCGGCTTGGGCTCTTCAAACCCTGGGTAGGCTTGGACTTTATCTTCCTTGCCAACGATGGTGAATGTATCACCCAGTTTGGCGTCTTGAATACGCTTCATCCCGGGGTTAAAATGGAGGTATCCCACCTGGCCGGCTTGCAGGACAGATTGAGGGACGGCATTGGGATATTGAATACCAACTTCCCCGACTGTATAACTTACACCTGTTCCCATGGAAATCACATGGTCACCGGCTTTCACCGTCCCGTCAAAGAGGTGTACAAGACAGATAACCCCGCGGAAAGTATCATACCAGGAATCCACAAGTAACATCCGCAACGGCTTCTTAGGATTCCCCCTCGGTGGCGGAATTCTCTCAATCACCTCCGGTAAAACCTTCTCAACATGTTTCCCCGTCTTCGCCGAGACGAAAACCGCTTCATTTGGATCCAACTCAAACGTCGTCTCAATCTGTTCCAAGACCCGCGGTATATCCGCACTAGGCATGTCAATCTTGTTGACTACCGGGATAAGTTCAAGGCCCTGGGCGAAGGCCAAGTGGAAGTTAGATACCGTTTGGGCTTGGATGCCCTGGCTGGCGTCTACGAGGAGGAGAGCACCGCCGCAGGAGGCGTAGGACCGGGTGACTTCGGCGCGGAAGTCGACGTGTCCGGGGGTATCGACGAGGTGGAGGAGGTAGTCTTGTCCTTCATAGTTATGGATCATAGTGCAGGTTTGTGCCTTGACTGTGATTCCGCGTTCTCTTTCAACGTCGAGTTTATCCTACGAGTATTAGTCCAGTCCAGTCCAGGTATAACTCCGCCATTCAAAAACCTACCAAAATCTGCTTATTCTCCCCATTCGCCAAGATTGTCCCCGTATACTCTAGCAACCGATCACTCAACGTACTCTTGCCATGGTCAATATGGGCCACGATACAAAAGTTGCGGTACCGTTCAATAGGGATGGCCTTGACACGCTCTTCAATAGCCTGAGGAGTCCGTGACGCAGGTGTTGATACTGCCGCGGTGGCAATGGCGTAGCGACGACGGGGAACTGTACACCACCAACTTGGAGGAAGTGGCTTTGTCCTGTGAGGAATGGAAACGGTGGATAAGGTCCGGGTGGCACGGAGGACCCGGGGGGTTGCTGTTCGGCTTATGCCGAATATGCTGGGGGTGGGTTTCCAGTGCATTGGTGGATTAAATGCCTTGGGATTGTTAGTTCGAACGGTCAAGATTCCTAAGCTTGTAAACTTACCTTTTACCAAGTCTTCATACACTCATGGTTGCACAACGAATCTCATCAATTCTAGGCCCGGAAAATTCCTCCACGCTTGAAATCATCATTAACTAGGGTTAGGGTCGATATGGTCTAACCCAACAAGGTCACGATTTAGCTAATTCACGATCTTGACAGTCCTTGTATTGAGTAACTATCCAGCTCAAATGAATGAAACAGTTCTCCAGCGTGTACAAAACCCCCAGTGACTTTGACAATGAGACATCACGGAACAACCCGCTCTTTAGTCGTCCACTCAGGCAAACGTCAAAACACCATAGTCTCTATAGCGCGATAACGAAAACGTCACCTTGTTACCTACAGAATTAGAAAGTTTTCAACTAGCTATACCCCTAGAGTCTGTTGGCATATCTTCGTCCAATGAGTGTGAAAATTCGCCACCACCAACCGTTAGTTTTAATAAGTCCCGCCTCGCTCAGTACCAAATTCTTGATCAGTGGCTTAGGTAAGGAGGTGCATTTGTGCCTTTTGAATGGGACGCTGAAAGACCAAGGGATTTGGAGAGGAACTTGGGTGTTGAGATAGAATCGGGGTGTCTATAGTCGGGCAAAGCTATTCGTTTTGTTGTTTACTATACACTCTAGCTCATCTATCGATAACGATAACATGATCTTGCTTGTCTGTCATAACCCCACAGCATTCCTTATATGCCATGACGTCACATCGTCTAAACCAACGTTGCGTTCAGTGGCGGGACCACCTTACCGATTCTGTTTCCGTGCTTGAGAAGATGTTGCCTTTTAGTGTCAGCGGGTAATCAAGTCACAGGGGAGAATCAGCAGATTAACCGCGTTTATAGAGGGATATTTTGTGTGGCTTATACATGTATGTGTATACCTATAGAATGCCCGATAATCCCCCAGATAATAGCCTACGGGATGTCCCCGTGGGGCAGTGTCCCGTTGCATGCCTACACGTACATAAAGGCACATGGTATCTATCCGTGGCATGTTAACAAATCCTGATTCTCCACTCCCATTGACGAGACAAAGGCACAGCCCGGAGATTTATAATCCCGATGTGTCTGATATCCCCACGTAAGTAGCTCATCAGGTCAGCCGGCTAGTAGCATGACAACATGCTCCAAAGTAAGACAATGACGGACGCCGACACCGCGCTTTCTTGACTTGTTGGATTGTCTTGGCACTGTTTGTACCTACATACTTTGGGAATCCATCTTGTGGCGTTTTGTTTTGTATTGAGGAGTGTCTTTGTGACGAGACGAGACGAGGCGAGACGAGATAACACCTAACCCACGGTCCGTGAATTATCATGCCATGACGGTAATGTAACGATTCTCGGAGGCGTAACGTGGGGTATATATGCATATAGGGCGGTATTATATGTAACTATATTCATTACTACTACACTGCAGCTATCCAGCTTGTAATTGACCATGTAGTTTCCATAATTCCATCAATATACTACCCATATATCCACTGTCGTCGTCCGTAACGGATACCCCACACACCGAGACAACAACGGATAACCCCGTCTACTAGGGTCAACATGATAGACTAAACCAAACCAAGGCAAACGATAATCAACAATAGATATGCATTGACCAGGATTATCCGTAGGGATTATGCGGGGCTGGCGAGCGGGGGTTTCTCGTCACGATGCCGGATAAGAAGAACCAAACCGGTCATGCGGCTCTGTCTATTATGGTTTGTGTTTTTTCATTGGTAGTCAGCTTAACTGAAGAAGAACAAGATAGAGTAAGAAAAAAAAACACCTGTGCACGTGATTTTTGATAAAAACCGTTGTGATGACGAAATTTGGGAACCCCGCACACATCACGAGGTGGGCTAACGTGGTGTTGGGGCCTTTTTGACGCTCCTATGGTGGGATCTGTGCCTCGTGGATGGGGCTTTGAAATGGGTTGTGATTTAACAAACGAAAGAGAAGTTGGGGTAGTTGTGACTTTCGGTTTATGGATTTTTTTGTAAATTACACAAGTACATACGTTGATGAATGAGGCTGGAGCCTTACTTTCCATACATAGATGTTGTAAATCACTCTAGATTTGTAGATTGATTAAACTCGTTAGCCCTGGAACACTATAGTCAATGTCAGCTAGTAACATGACTAAATTAGTGCATCCCACGTCACCTGTCTCACTACATTCATATGCATTCTATTGTACTTTCCTGACTAGTCAGTCACTAAATCTAGCCTTTAACCTGTCCCATTAATTTGACCGGCCTTGATCACCAACAGCTCATACATGTGTAGCCTCAGCTATTCTAACAGAAGCCCTGCTTATTCATAGTTCTAAGCTGAATGCCTTACTTTGGCCTTATTCTACAAAATGTACTTGGTCTGTATTGCCTTTTTAGCCCCATACTTCATAACGGTCAGTACTACGTCCAAGCGAGGTCTTCTCAGCCAGTAGATTCAGTCAGGCCTTGAATGATACTGTCCTGAAGGCTTTTTCCAACCACCGTTCAGGGATTCCAAGTGACTGACACTTCGGCGCTTCTAGACCCCATCTTCATATCTTACTTGATGGTTGCCCCCCATGAGAGGACCTTTACTTTTTCCACTACATTACCTACAACTTACTGTATGCACTTGTTTTGTCTCATCCAGAGTACAGCCATCACGTGCCAACTAACTCCTTCGTATACCTTGCTATTTACAACAGGGTCCTTGCTGTATGTAATGTATCACTACCTTTGTTCCTTTGTTCCTCTTATTTGCCGCTGTCTTGGTGGATTTTCTGCCCCTCCCACTTGTGATTCAGCAGATATGGTTTAGTTACCCCGCCTGGACATCAACGTGCATGGATTCCATGAATATACAGGTCTCCGGGTTCCCCGCTCTAGCCTACATATCTTGTACTTTGGTTGACAACTCATCTCTCCCCTGATTATCACCAAATCAACCATTATCACAACAACCACTTGAAATGTTACCCCCATAATCGTCACTATACGTCTATCTGTTCGTTTGTCTGTCTCTACATTCACACCTTCCAATTGTCCCATTCAGAAAAAAGTAAACCCTACAGTCCCTTCACCCTGCATGGTGGTGGCTACTCCCGGAAATCCTCCAGCAATCCTCATCCAGCCTGATTTCTCTCCAACCCAGCTTCAGAAACACCCCCAGTTGGGAAGGTCTGGCCGTCCGTCGGGTTTAGCACTTTAGCTTACCGTCCGCCCTGTTAATTACCTATATGGATATTTGTGAGGTTAATTGGTGGGTTTTGAGTGGATAGTGTTGGCGCCCAACCGACGACCTCTTTACTTTGCATTTGAACTTCGTTCTACTTTCTTGTTTTCGATATTTTGCTCCTTGTGTCTAAGAGATACATTTCTACTATTTCACATTGTTTGTATGTTCACCACGTCGTTTGTTTTCACTTGCACTCTATCTATCCCTTATACAACCCCGCTAGCGTCTATTTGGTGCTACGCTCTTTTGCGTTGTCGTCACCGTCACCCTCCATCCCGCAGTGTCCCATATTGATATTCCAATTCTATAACCTCTTTAAACTCGCTATTATATATGAATTCTACTGACAATATATCACCATCACACAGCACATTCTGCTCAGCTTCATTCTAGCTTCAATTCTTTACATCACTCAATTTCCATCTTCGGCCTAGCTTGGTACGACTAAGTACCTTCTAGGTAGTTTTCTTGAATCAAACTTACTTGATACAGACTCGACATTACGAATTCACCCTCCGAAATGAGCTATCAGGACCCATCCGACTCAGATATACGTCGGCACCGGCGAAAGCCAAGCACCAATAAGCCTACTGCTGCCCGGTCCAGACGTACTCCTCATATCCACCGGGATTACAAGGATACCGACTCCGCTATAGACTCCGAATCAGGAGAAGATTACTCACGCGACCGTTATGATGACCGTCATGCTCCTAGACCTCGGAATACGGCATCTCACACAAGGATGAATTCGGATCCTACCTATGGCCATTCTACCCGTCGATCATCCGGCGCGGATGGACATAGAAATCGGACTAAGAGCCATTCTTCCAGGACCCATGTGGATATCGACCCACCAAATCGCAGGCGTACATCCAATGTTTCTCAGCCAGCTCCAATCCCCAGTCCCAGAAGACATTCAAGACAGGATGTTGAAGAGGAGGATCATCAGTCGAGCGAAGAAGAAGACCTTTATGATTCTGAAGCCGATAATGATCTGGTTTCCGAATTAGGAGAGAATGACTCGTTGAAGCCTAGTAACTTGAGAGCCGAAATCATCATGAGTGATGTCGATAGTGACGATAACGAGGAGGGCGGGACAAAGTACATTGACATGCCGCAGGAGGATGAGAAGTCTAGTGCGGAAACTAGTGATGAAGGGGAAGCTGAATCCGGTGAGGCAAAGGCCAAGACTGCCGAGGAGAGTGACGCCGGCGGAGAAAGCGATGTCAAAGATTCTGAACACGACGACGACAAATCTGGCGACGACAGCGCAGAGGACAAGGCCTTAGTAACTTTCAAGTCTGGCAAGGAACTCGAAGTCGACATTAAGGCCGGAGAGAAGAAACGCGCCGAGAATAAATCTCGTCGTAGAGGCCACCGTCGGGACTCCCAGCCACAAGCCGTCAGTGACGTTGAAACTAAGAAGAACTTTCCGGCACCGACACCCCCACAGTCTGGTACCGGAACTCCAGATGATCGATCTGAAAACGACATGCCAACACGAACCCACGCCCGGAAGGTGTCGGGGAGAGAATCGAGGAGGAGAGAAGCGTACCGGGAAAGCCCGCTTAGTCAAAGTCCTAGGACTATCCCCCCTGGTATGCCTAATTCAGAAAGATCCCGGAGAACTAGACGGTCTCATGGCGATTATGACTTTGATGGTGGAAGTTCCCTGGGGTCTGATGGGCGTGGATCAGTCTCGAGAAGAAAGGATGGCCGGAGAAAGGGGTCTAATTCGGGGAGTTGTGAGCAGACTTGGAGAGACGAAGGTCTACGCTGTCATTCGCCTGGCCGTGTGATTGAAAGTGATGATGTCTGTTCTAGTGGTGAAGAGGAAGCCAGAAGAAATAAACGGGCTCAAAGAAAGAATTCCCGGAATGGATCCTCGGGGACTCCCCCTGGGCCGAGCTTTAGAACCCGCGCTAGGAACTCTGGTCCCCAGGCAGTTCCTGATCCACCACAAGAGGGCTTTGAAGAACCCGATTCTTTTAGTTCTCGTAGACCGAAAGCTCCACGGACTATGTCCGGCTCTAGTCGTACCGATGGTGTCCTTCCCGCTGTACCACCATCCCCTGGAACCCAAGAAACTAGAAGACGTCCATCTCATTCATCCATGCGACCTGTTCTCCCCATGCAACAACGACCTAACTCGACAATCCAAGAAGACCCTGTCCGGGAAAGCGCCTTTGACAGACCGGGACCCAGTGGGAGTAAACAGAGACGCCCGATTACAGTGCCGATTCCTCCTGGTGATGATGAGAATTTGGATTCAGAAGGTGAGGGATATAGAGCTCGCAGACGCAGTGGAGTTTATAACGCGGAGCCGGAGGAATTCCCAGAGGAGCTGGATACGTTACCGCCAAATCATTGTTTTTTCAAGTTGAAGGATGCTGTTACGCAGGAGATGAGCCGTAATTTGATGAGGCCAAAGGCCGGAAGAAGCATGCGGGGAAGTTCGTATGAGGAACATGAGGAAGGCCTTTATGCGAGTTCTCCAGCTAGTAGGAGACAGAGTGTTGGAAGACGCAAGAGGGATAACTTTGCGTGCCCGTTTGTCCAGAATGGTGCCAACTTGTTCCGTGGATGTGGAGGGTTCGTCTTTGATGATATTGAAGCGCTGGGAACACACTTGGAGTGGTTCCATCGGAATACCATCCATTGCCCACGATGCATGAAGACGTTCCAAACTGACGAGGAATGTAAACACCATGCCCAGCAGGAACCACCCTGTGAACCTGGTGCTAGAAGACATAACGGATTGGACGAGGACGATAGAGCGCGTATCCGGGAAATCATTGACCGGCGCAGTCTCCCGCCTAATGTCCGATGGGAGGAGGTCTACCGGGTGATTTTTGGGGAGGGAGCGGTGCCTTTGTCTTATCCTGAGGAGGGTGTCTTGGGTCAGTTGAGGGCGTTTATGGATTATGCAGAGGACTTTGGAGCCAAGGATGCGCGGAATGTAGTGGAGCAGCGGGGAGCCATGCTGGAGTTGTCACCGGATTATATTGATGACGGGGATAACTTGGACCGGTCTATTCGTTTGTTGGTCCGGATGGCTATGTGGGCGGGTTGTCATAATATCTTCTGTGTCTGGCAGGAAAACCACGACTTGGGAATGCCAAGAACTCATAGAGAACGTGGTCCGTCAATGACCATGGCAGGACCTCCAGGACTAGGCAACATGTTCGTCAGTGTTCCTACCGGTCCACCCGAGTCGCCATCGTCCTTTGCCAGTTTCAGTCCACGCACTCCGGCTAGTGGTGCTGGTAACTGGCCTGGCTATGGAGCACCGGCGAGTATGCGACGGGCTACAACATCTGGGTTTGAAGGAGACTATGGAAATCCCAGAATTCCGAGACGCACGAGTATGTCGCGGGGTCTTTCTATGCCGGTTTCTGGAGGTGTTGGACCGGTTCCTATCCCGTGGAGAGGCGGTGTGCCTCCTGCGCCGCCGCCACCTCCGCCGGGTATGGAATATGATGCGGGCTATGGAAGCGTGCCTAAGGGAGGGTACTACGGGGAAGTTGGAATGGGTATGGGCATGAATATGGGTATGGCTGATGATTATGGCTTTGGGGGTAGTTATGCGATTCGGGATCCAAGATTCCAGAGGGGATAGCTTAAGGTTTTACGTGCGCAAGATGCTTGATAGTTTTGTTTCAATTGGGATTACCATTGATGAACATTAGGGTTTATATTGGTTGTTATGTGAAACTGTTTCAGGTTTGATAATGGTTAGCGCCAGGGGACCACGAGGTTATTTAGTCCATTTGACGATTTATTTGGTTGGATGTGGTCAGTGCCTGTTTTGTGAGAGGCGGGGAAAGAAAGAAGAGAGGGGACGTAAGAGTGATGAATGGTACGACTGAGTTTGTCTGCACACTTCTTTTCTTAGATCTATCACAATTATGCCAAGTAAATCCCCAGATAAGCAAACCTCAAAAGCTTATATGAAAACTCGAAAATACCCAGACAGACTGTCCATTCCAAGCAAACACAGATGTGAGAATCCACCCGATCCAACGCTCGTGCCCATGAGCATGCACATGTACGTGCATTCGTGCGTATACATACGTATGTGCCATACCTAAACACTCACATATAAAATACCTGGTGTTAAGACGACATATACAGCGGGCGGCCTGGTGGACTTTGGTAGGTGTGTGGGTGAACGAGGCAACTACTGGCTTGTTTCCTTACTCGGTGGATTTGCGAAGTGGTGTGTGGGCGCATGCGAGACTGTAAAGTTTTCTTTCTGAACAGTGTAGATGATATTTTCCTTGAAAGTCAAGATAGTTTTTAGACTTGTGTATATATCTTTGATCGACCTGAGAAGTCTTTATCTGATTAAATAAAAATGCCACCACCCGGACACCCACGAACCCCGTCACCACCCCGCCATAGGCCGCTCCGTCGACCGTCGCATTTGTCCTTGTCGTCACCTGCACTATCACCACGGACAATGATCCCGCCGATCCCATCGACACCGCCGCGGCGAAGTACCGATTCTGAAGGGGAGAAACTTGTTTTTACAGGACGCACGCCGTCGTCTATTCGCGCGGCGAACCCACATTTGAACTTTTCTAGTCCCACGAGACGGGCGTATCGACGTGGCAGTTTGGCTGAGGATGGTGGTCGTGGGAGAGCCGGGAGTATACGAGGGGAGGTAGTTAGAGTTGGCAGCCCGTTGAAGGTTTTGACGCCCGGGAATGGAGATGGGGAAGTTGCCGTGTCGGCGGCGAATGGCGTGGGTGATAAGGTTTGGACACCGGTGGAGTTTTATTTGCCGGAGGATGGGTTTAGTCCGATTGATCCGAATGCTATGCCTGTGGTACCGCCGTTGAGAACTTCTAGTTTGGTTCCTCATGCGGATATGCCTGTTTCTATTGGTATTCCAACTACGATTGCTGGTGTTCCACCTCCACCACCGACGCAGACTACACCTGGAAGGAAACGGAGACTGTCATTGTCCCATATGCTTTCAAAGACAAAGAGTTCGCCGGCCCAACCAGTACCCGTTAAAGAGCCTCCGAGATCCCCACCGCCATTACCTCCACAGCCAATCCCGTCAATGCCCTTCACACCTCCCCAAACAATATCTACATCTCGTCGTTTGTCACTGGTTCCTCAATCACCAGTGGCCACCATGCTTGATACTCTTCACTCATGGATGACTCCTCCTTCTCCTCCAAAGCCGGTAAACAAACTTCATCGTCGTCGCCAATCAATCGACCCCGGATCCCTCCGCGTCCAACAACAACCTCCCCAATCGCGCCACCGACGAAGCATCTCGTTTACAACCCAGACCCAGCTGTCCACAGACCCTATTGACGCCACAAACGCCACATTTGCCACACCTGTCACTTCTGCCACGGCTCAATTACCTGCCACTGATGCCCTGATTCCTACGCCGGGACGTTCCGAACGGACATTATCCGAGGAAACACCTCGTCCGGCGGCCGCGAAACTTGCCCATGCCGGCCCTCCATTTGCAGTCACCCGGCGCCTGTCAAAATCCGTATTGACACAATCGATCCAGGCCAACCCCCTGGTAGCGTCGTGGGGCCCACCTATCCAGGCGCAGATACAGGGGCCCGAGCAATCCAGCGGTAAATCTCGAGCGACTAGGCCAGTCAATCAGAGGGACGCACCACCGCTAGGGGCGCCCCCCGGACCCCCCCTGAACGGAAGAGTTAATGTGAGAGGACGAGGAGGAGACACCAGTGAGGAGGGGGTCATTGTTGTCAGTGAAGAAAGCTACGGGCAGACGAAACGAACGGGTAGTGAGACGACAGCTTTTGGTTCCGTACATAGTGGGATTTTACAGGACGACGACGGCAATTACGACGCTAACGATTATTTACGGACGACATCCACGACATCCACGAGTGCGCAACAAACGCCAGATCAAGTACGCGACAATTTCCAAAAGAGACCGACTACACAACCCCCCTCGAAACCTCCGAGTCTCCCGGCCCCTGAGCCGCCCACAGTAAGAGATACCGAGACCATGTACTCCAGTCCACATTCCGGCTATGAATACTACGGATCACCCGGACACGCGCCAAATAACCTGCGGATAAACACGCGCCACATGCCAATGATGGAGGAACAAGAAGGGCTTTCAGCGACGACCCCCGACACGGCGATTCTCATGCCGGCGGGTTATGAACGGTATGGAAATGGCCATGGGAATAGCGCGCAAGAACAACGGGCGCGTCAGGCGAGAAATCCGAATGGTGCGCCGTATTATCAGCAGGGACAGAATGCCTATGGACAGGGCGCGTCGAGAAGTACCGGGGGCGGCGGTGTGGGCTCGGGGTTGATACAGCCGCCTGTTGGACAAACTTCTCGAGCGAGAAAGTTGGGACAGAAAGAGATGTTGAGTAGGGCTTTGGCTAAAGCGAATACGGCGGTGGAGTTGGATAATGTGCAGAATTTTGAAGGGGCGAAACTGGCTTATATTGAGGCTAGTGAGTTGTTGAATCAGGTTATTATGAGAGTAGGAGTTGACGATGTCCGGAGAAGATTAGAAGAGATTGTGAGTATTTCCTTTTTTGTCTTTCTCTTCTTTGTTTGTTTACTTTTCCATCCAGTGTGGTGATACTGACTGGCCAATAGCGCGACAGATATACCTCTCGAATCCACGAACTTGACGGAATGGAGATTTACAGCGATAATGAGGAAAAGGAACTACCTGCACGACCTGAACGAGACAGTCAGGATTTCATGGCGCCGGCCGCTTCCATGATGTACGATGATGAAGATCAAGAAGAAGAATATGAAGAGGGAGATACGACTATGATTGTTACTCCTAGCACAGCAGCTACTTCGTTTGCGTCAAATGGTCCGCTGAGTAGTCGGTATATTCCTAACCAGCAAAGTAACTTGGGGGTTCCAAATGGTCAGTATAGGAGTGGGCTACATTCTGCTTTTTCTACGTCACCGGGTGGTGGGTATGGACAGAGACGACCATCCGAAGATCAGTTTATGCCGAGGCCGTTATCACCGTATAGAACTGGTGGGACATCGCCAGGGAAGACAGGCGGATTCTCACCAACCGGGTATGGAAATACTCTTGCGCCAAACGATACCTTTGGCCAGTCTGTTAGTCGTCAAGGCTCCGGTAACAGTCTCCATGCTCGCGCCCTCAGTCAAGACTCCTGGTTAGACCACGGTGGCTCAGGCGAGTCAGTACGGTCATCAAGATCGTCCATGACACAACAACGACTTAGCCAACATGGTCGGAGTATGTCACATAGCACAGAATTCGAGTTTGACGCAGCGTTAGATGCGGCGGTCGAAGCCGCTTATGATGACCATTATGAACCAGCTACGCCATTGGGTAGACAACCTGAGGACCCCGTGGTAGCTGCCATGCGCAAGGTTGAGTTGGCAAAACAGAGAGTTCGACAGACTCAGATGGAAGCTACGAGACTTGAAGAGGAACGCCAGAGACAACGGGATTTGGAATTACGACAACGGGAGGAGGAGGAGAGATACTCCGAAGAGGAGTATGGACCTTTGGAGACACCGGTTACTGTTAATGGCGGCGACTTCTTCGATGAGGATTCTTCTGAAGAGGAAAGTGAGGGACTTGATTATAAGATTGAGGACTTTGGTGTGGGTATTGAAGTTGATGCTGGGAAAACTTGGTTTACTGAGGAACCTGCTACAGAACTCCCCGAGGATGGTGAGGAGGGAGATACAGTATTACCCATGGAAGGCGAAAGAGAACGATCAGATCCACAAACCCCAGGACGGTCCCGCTCAGGAAGTAACCTCTCAGGAACCGTCCGGGAACGGCGGTTAGAAAATGGAACGGAACTCTTAATTGAGACTGGTAGTGAAGCGACGGACGATACTTCTTCGGAACACGCATCGACTATTGCTGACCTTCCAGAATCAACATCCTATCACCATGCTCCTGTCTCTGCACCACCAATTCCATCGGGTGTACTGGGTCATAGTGCTCTTCCTCAATCGGACTTTGAAGATATCCCAGAGGACTCACAGTCACCTATCCCGGCTCGTCCATTACGGAAGAATTACTCTTCTACCTCATTACGGAGTATGTCTAGACAACGAAACGCGTCTGTCTCAGCAGAGGACTATGATGCTCCAGGAACGCCTTTGTCAACGTATACCTCCAGAACACCGGCTATTCCCACGCCATTATCAGGTGGCTTTGGTGAACATCTTAGAGATTCTACCGTGGGAATGTATCTTAATGACAGCAACTTAAACGACATATCTGCCGCCGCCGCAGCCGGCCTTCCATCCGCACAAGCTCGCCCTGGCCACTCTCTTCCGGATCCGAACGTCCCAGTCCCATTGGAACCCTGCCCTAATGATAACCTTCTCCGTCCATTCTGGTTTATGCGGTGTCTTTACCAGACATTATGTCATCCCCGTGGTGGCTTCTTATCTAATAAGATGTTTGTATCACGGGATGTCTGGCGTGTCAAGGGCGTCAAATTGAAGAACCTAGACGATAAGATTTCCGCGCTGGACGCGTTAACAGCTGCTCTGGAGAAGCTCGGCAAAGTCGATCCTAATGACGCAGATGGTGTGCTTGTTGAAATGCAAGCTATGGAACAGGTCTTTGATTCTCTCACCGTGCAACTATCCCGGAAACTAGGAAACGAAGTCGGTGTGCAACAACCAGCCCTATTATTCAAAGAAGCCTCCGCAACAGATAACGAAACGACCGGCACCGGCATGCCCCGGTCCACATCCGTTTCCAACAAAACAGGCTCATCGTTCTCCTGGCGTCGTCTCCGGAATAAAACTAGTGCAGCCGGTCTAACTAACTCCCATCCCCCAGTAACTACCACCAACATCCAGCCATCTACAATGCGCACATCCGGTGACGGATCCGGCATGTCCCTTCCCAGACGAGATGCCCCTGCTACGGAGATTTTACCGTTCACCGCGGAGCCGCTTAGATGGACTGTTAAGCGGGATTTTGCCACGGTGGTTTTTGATGGGCCGCAGGCGGCGTATATGGAGAGTTTGGCGAGGGTGTTTGATAGAGTGCAGATTGTAGATGGGATTGCTAGGGGAGTTGAAGATCCAGGGTTGAGACATGCTGATAAGACGCAGGTTGGCCTAGAGTTATGTGCTAGACATGCGGCTGAGTTCTTTGGGTTCTATGTCCTGCGGTTCGTACTTGCCGATTTGGGCGTTTGTCTGGATAAGTGGGTTAAGAGGGGGAGTGAATGGGCTAGTACTTAGTTTGTATGTATGTATGTAATCAATGTCGTAATTGTAATGTTTGAACAATGAAAAAAAATGGAAATCAATTTGAACTATTATACAATCGTCAAACAGCAAACAGACTATGCACCAACCATGGCTACATCGCCGTTACTACATACATACCCCTTCTTCTTTTGTTTAACCTCCTCGGCCCATAAAGTCTCAAAGGTAGTCTTCTTCTCACCAACATCATCCTTCCCGATACCTAGCCGTCTAACCATCCTGAAAGCTCCAGTACCAATCGCCATACTTTGTCCCATGATAATACACTCACTGACACCCTCAATACGATCCGTCTTCATACCCGCCGCAGCAGAGAATAGATGATCTGGTGTCTTCTCGAAAGATGCAAGCTGGAGAACTGAGTCTCTCATCTTGGCGAGACCGAAACGGGTGATACCGAGAACTTCACCTTTGAAGGTCATGACGTCGGCGAGGAGATCCATGTGGCGAGGGTCAATGTTCATGTCTTTCATGACGGAACCGATTTCTAGGGCGATGGTGTGGCGCGCGGCTTCGATACCGAGAACATCCTTGACTTCCATGATGTTGTTGGATGTCACTTCCAGGCCGATGACTCCTTCGGTGGTCATACAGCTGCGGAGTCCGTAGCCTTCGACAATCACCTTGTTAAGCATGTCATCACCCGTTTGGATAATGGCACGCACGGCGTCAGGGTATCCTGACACGGGAACATGTGGGAGTGTCCGACGGAGATAGGAAGCACGGAGGAATAAGTCGCCTTGGTCATCGGCTTGTTGGGCACGTGTTGTCTTTGCGACTTTCCGTGGCTTATCCGTGTCAACACGCACGGCGATCTCAATACGGCCGGGCTGCGCTTCGTAAATATCTGTCTTGGAAAGCTTTAACTTGCGGAAGCGGAAGATAGCCTCGGCGATGTCGCTGGTGCTGATTCCGAGGTTCATGTCGGCGAGGGCGTCCATGTCGACTTGTAGGACAATCTTGGCACTTTCTGGGCGCCACTCATCTTCCATATAGCTGAGGATATCCGAAACAAAAGTCTTTTCGATACGCGCCTTGACGACCCGGGCAACTTCGATTTGTTTGTCGTTCTCAAGAGGACAGGTGATGACGGGGGTGGAAATGTTGTTGGAGGCGTTGATGATTTCCTTGATACGAGGAACACCCTGGGTAATAGACATACCAGCGACACCGGCAAAATGGAAAGTCTTGAGAGTCATCTGGGTACCGGGTTCACCGATAGATTGGGCACCGACGGCACCGACAGCGTGGCCGGGTTCGACGTGGGCTTTCTTGAATTTCTCGAGACAGAGTTTGATAAACAGTGTGAGTGTCTTTCTGGAAATCTTGCCAACACGTTCAACATGACCCATTTGGGTCTTCTCGGTGGGTGAAAGAAGAGGAACGTGTTCACGGCCCATGCGGGGGTTAAGACCCGCGTGGATCATGACCTTTTCGATCTGAGTAGCCCGGGACTCAATGTACTCATGCACAGTGTTCAAGAAGAATCTAGCACCGTCATGCTCATCAATGGCGTAGTCAGTCTGGTCGTCGTAACCAAGCTTGTCACCCAAGAGACCAACACGAGGGTACTTCTTCCGCTCTGGGTTGAGCATGGAGTCGCGGAGTTCCCGGACTTCACAGGGAAGAAGCATGGGGTCATCATTACTCCAGCTCAAACTCTCGGCGTGAGTGAAGGTGCGCTTGAAGGACACTGGCACGGCGGAACCCTCCATGTCGACGGGATCCAACTTGTCGGCACCAAATTGGAATTGAACGATACCACCACTGGAAGTGCGCACGGTATCATCATACTGTGAAGATAAATCCTCAAGAGACTTCATCAGACGACGCGACATGTAACCTGTCTCGGCTGTCTTGACAGCCGTATCAACCAGACCTTCACGACCAGCCATAGCGTGGAAAATGAACTCGGTTGGTACCAAACCATTGTAGAAGGAGTTTCTAACGAAACCTTTAGATGGTGGCTGTCTGGCATTCTTGTGGAAATGCGGCAGAGAACGGTCTTGGAAACCATCGGGGACACGAGCATTGGCAATGATTTGCTGACCGACGACAGCAACCATTTGCGCCACGTTAATGTTAGAACCTTTGGAACCGGACTTGGCCATGATGAGTGGAGCGTTGTTCCGGCTAAGAGTCTTGATACAGTATGAACCAGCTTCAGAACGAACCTTGGACAGATGACCACCAATGAGGGTTTCCAGAGTCTGCTCCAGGTTGCAACCTGGGGCCTTCTCAAGTTTACCAGCCTTGAAGGTCTCGATGAGCTCGTCGCACTTCTTATATGCGCTGTCGACAAGTTCGTTCTTCTTGTTGGTTAAAGCCTGTGTGGGGTACACATCACCAATACCGATAGAGAAACCGTGGTTACCAAGGGCACGAGCAGCAAGCTTGGCCAGGCGGTTCATGGCGACTACCGCGGCATCTGGGCCGAAATCACGCAGGATGACGTAGAAGACCGAGTCTTTCTTACCGTCACCGACAGTTGACTTGTCCATGCGACCACACATGACTTCTGAGTTACGGATAACTAACCAACCATCGTTGGGGTCCATGTCTGGCGCCTTGTTGCTAGTGGGCGAGTAATCACGGCACTTAGCATCAAGGTTAACCAAAATTGGACTCTGCTTGTTTGGTCGCATCAGCATGTTGAACAGCTGTTTACCCGTCCACAGAGCCTGTGGCTTGATGATAGCCGGGGGTGGCAACTCAAGGTGAGTCTGACTATCAATCATGTGCAGACACATCTGTGTGAACGAGCGGCGGTCGTAGAAACGATCTTTGCTAGAAAATACATACGCAGCTGTGATGAAATCCTGCGTCGCGGCAATGATAGGTTCACCGTTCTTAGGAGTCGCCAAGTTGTTCTTGACACCCATAAGAGTAATGGCTTCAGCGCGGGCTTCTTCGGTCTGTGGGACGTGCAGATTCATTTCGTCACCGTCGAAATCAGCGTTGTAGGGACCGCAGACACATTCGTTGAGACGGAAGGTTCTCCATGGGCGGATCTTGGCCAAATGGGACATGATGGACAGTTTGTGAAGAGACGGTTGACGGTTGAAAAGAACAACGTCTCCATCCTCAAGATGTCTCTCGACAATATCACCGAAGCGCAACTGCTCGGCAGTACGGTTCCGGTCACCAAACTTGAGACTCTGCTTGTAGTGGCCAGTCTCATCCTTGATCAAGATCTGGTTGGCACCAGGGTGAATCTGGGGACCATTCCGGACACATTGGCGTAGCTTCTCAATGTTATTCCGGTTCACCGTTTCGGGGTATGTCAAGTTTTTGGCCACTAATATTGGCACCGCAACTTGGTCAATTCCAAGGTTGGGATCCGGAGAAATAACCGTACGACCTGAGAAATCTACACGCTTACCCGACAGATTTCCACGGAAACGACCCTGTTTACCCTTCAGACGTTGGCAAAAACCACGGACACTTTTACCGAAGCCGGGCTGTTGGAGACCGGGCACGTCCGAGTTGACATACATGGCAATTTGCAGTTGGAGGTATTCCCATTGTTCCATGATAGTAGAAATGGGTGTTCCGCGCTGAAGAGCTCCGCGGATCATACCGGAAATCCACACAATTTCGGACAACTTGGTGGTGATGTCGTCCTCGTTAGAGGCATTGTCCTGGGCGACCGACGGTCTGATACAAACAGGCGGTGCTGGTACGGACTGCCAAATGAACATCTCGGGTCGTCCCTCTGCCGGGTTCAATCCCAAAAGCTCACAATCCGTCAGCGTGATCAACCGGAACAGGTTCAACACGCGCAACGGGTTCAAATCTTCCATCGCCTTCTTGAGATGCTTTTCAATCTCAGGGTTCTGCTTCCGCGCCTCATCGAACGACCGCTCGAACTGTTTCTTCTCCTCCGGAGGCACCTTCTTGGCGGCAGTCGACTTGTTGTAAGTCGAGAACTTGTCGTGGACAAGCTTGAGGACACCAACCTTACGGATGGTACCGTTGATGGCGTCGCAGTGCGGGCAAGTCTTGGCCTTGCGGCATTGCTCGTTGATTTTTTTGGCGTATTGAGTGCGACGGAGGTTGTCGAGATCTTTACGGCGGAGGTCTTTAAGGAAGGATTGGCGTTCCTTTTCGGTAAGCATTACGCGGGCGCAAGTCTTATAGAATAGACGGTTAGTCATAATCAGTGTAACTTGAAACAAAGTGACTCACCTTGCAGATGTTCTGGAGAATCGTAATGATGAAGCCCAGGTAGCCAATATGAAAGCATGGCAGAGGTAGTTTGACACGACCGAAATGGCCCATACAGTTCTGTAATAACTCATTACAGGTCGCGCATTTGCTCATTTTGCTCGAAGTACCCTATCGTTTATTAGTCGAGATTCCCTTCCATTTGTAGACAGCCAGTAACGTACGAGACGCTGATCGAGAGGGCCATGAAGATATGGTGTGCGGTTCTTCTCAATATCGTAAAGCATGCGGTCTGAGACTTCCAAGACTGACTGGTTGAAGATGTCCTGTTGCGATCTACAAACATGTCAGTTAGCGGGGGTCACGGATGGCGGGGTCGAGCTCGTGACATACTGGACACCAAATTTCATCGCCTTGAAGCGCTTGGGGAGCTTGTCCACAAGCTGCTGCTTGACGGGACTACCAGTAGAGTGCTCCATTTTGATGTCGTTTTATAGATGGTTGTCGAGATGTCGGTATCAGGATGGTAGGTACGGTCCGGTGAAAGAAGGCAAAGACAAAGAGAGACTCGGGACGTTATGCGCAATGTCAAATCGACATTCCCACAATATAATGTCAACGCCACTTATGAAACAAAACAACAAACCCAATCGAGAACTAAAACATCAGCTTCTAAAGCCAAAGCGATGCATTAGTTGAGACAACTTTTGGCCACTAGAGCGTAACCTTTTACTACAAAAATTATCGCGACCTTCCCTTTTTTTTGCGACCCAGGAAAAAAAAATTATGCATAAGCAGCTAAAAGAGTTCCAGTTGCTAGGTTGGCGTCAGTCGGCTGTCATCCTATTCCCGCTGGATTAGTAGCGGGACAGGGATAAGCTGTAAGATGCGCCACAAGGAGGGGCACTCATGAGAACCATGTGGCGCGTGGCTGGGTTCTAGAACTGTTACTGTGTGCACACTGTTCTTTTTTTGTGCACATCTGGCCTAAACTCGAATTCCTTTGGCACAAATATAGTTCCAGATCCCCCTGTATTTTCTCTCAAAATACCGTGTAATTGTTTCCTTGAACACACTTTGCATTTCAAAACCCTAACAACTGTCGACACCCCCGACAGTGCCGCCGACCGTCGTCATCTCATCTTAGTGACTTGCCCCGAGCTTACCGCTTACAGTTCGTTCGTAACAGGCGTCGTTCAACTTCGTTAAACCGAACTTTTTTTCGACACATCGGATTATCCATAGCCCGGATTCTCCTACGCGACCTGCACTCCCTGGCCGCTTACTGGAAATCATCGAGACCTCCTGAGGATCAAGTAACTACGAACCGGGTTTGCGTTGTAGTTTGTTCTAAAACCATATAAGTCTGGTTTGCTAGTGACCTGTGACACCGCTTTAGGTAGGTGTGGTGAATAATGTGTAGTGCAACTTATGTGCCGGGTGCATCGTAGAGAGCCGCCTTGTTCTAAAAAGCTAGTGTCACGTAGCTATTGTCATTTATAAGTTGTAGACCATGTGGCCGCCATTATTGCCAACCGATGACTTGTCTCACTTGCTATATCCACATCATCCGTCTCGTCGTGCGCCAACCGTGCCAGTCTCAGAAACATCCTGCTCCGTAACAAGGGTGTGTTTCTAGGATTTATCTACATCTGGAAGGACCTGTCGGATTTGCCATCAACGTGGGAGCCATCCATTTATGTACTTGTCGCAGACAGGTTTTCACTTTTGTCTCCTGTTCTCACACCAATTTTTCTAGCCATCTACTGTCCACTTTTCAATTCTACATATTTCAATATTGTCCATCTCCCCTGCTTCTGTGCGGAATATACTCGGCTAATGTCCGTCAGACGTCCCAGTGCCAAACGAATCCCAAGAGCCGCTTCGACTGCCACCGTCATCTGTGTCTTGAGTCTGTGCATCCAGTACAGTCCAGTTCATCTGCGACGACCCGCTGCCAGCAAGTTATAACCCGACTCCTCCCCACGAGTCTAGCCAGCGGAAGCCCGCTACTCATTCATCCTTCATATTATTCTTCCGTAGCTACAACTGGCTTCAACCAACCGTCATTAGAAGCTCTTCCACATCTATGAATGAGCTTCTCTATCGCCCTCCATTTTACCCAGAAACGCAACTTACTTTGCTGCACCATCGACGCTAAACCGCATTCGTCATTATATTTTGCAGCCCGTGGCTATCGATCCGCCCGCCGAGTGTTGCGCACAATCATGCCACCGTCACCACTCAAGGTGGAGAAAAAGTCGGACAGAGCTCATTCATATCTCGAGTCGCTCAACCCGTGGGCTTCCAATCGTTCATCGTCCGCGCCAACACCCACTGCTGTGAGAGACGGTAACACCATGCCGCTACCACCGACACCTACTACCCCATCTAGGAGGGCCGATCACAGCACAAGCCATTTATATGGGCGCAGTCTTAACTCTTACCCGGCAGAATGTCCGCCGATGAATGTTATGTGGTACCACGCTGTTGATGTAAGTACCCACCCGCTATTGCGTCATTTTCTTCGACACGTAGCATCCGATTTCTCACGATGATGTCATCGCATAACATCTAGGGGTGCATTACTGACACATATGACAGCACCCAAAACGGAAACCAGAATACCAATCGGTGAAAAAGCTAGACAACAAACCGTTACCACCAGCCAAAAAATACCTTCCATTTTCCAACCAAGACTCTACCTCCCTCGAAACCGCTTATCAAGATCTTCTAGAAAAGAGCGAAAACCGCTTTCGCATTCGCCCACGAACATCCACACAAGAATCATTAGACGACGACCTCGGTGTGCCACGAGTAGACTCCGATGTCAAGGTTCCGGTCAACGAAGATTATCTATTCGATGTCGATATTGCCAAGAGAGAATTGATGCCGGTGTACTGGCTTGGTCCAGTCTACGAGGTGCGCCGTGGTACATGGTTTACACAGGAGGGTTCCAAGTTGGTTCCTTGCGAGGAAAACTTGGCGGCACAGCTTGAGGAGGGTTATCTTAAGATTAAGCCGTGGACTTATATCTTGCCGCCACCAAAAACGGAGAAGACGTCGACAAAAGGGACAACGCCAAAGTCTTCGTCGCCAAAAGACTCCAAGGAAGATCTGAAAGACACGGCCGCCGACCAAGACCTATTACAAACGCCAACTACACCTCAGTCATATCGTCTTTTCGGAACCTACATGAACAGCGTCGCCACATACCAAGACAGTAACACTGCTTGGCTATCATCTGACGGTGTGTTATCATGGGTTACATCTGCAGTTTACGGAACCTTTGCCGGAGGCGGTCACCGCTCAGGTATCAAACTTATCCGTGGCTACTCAGACCCTGCCAAGACCAAGCAAACAGAGGAAAAGGACAAGGGACCGGTTACAACAACCACTCCGGCAACACTTGCACCTGCCGACGAGAAAGCCGCAAAGGCTGCTAAGCGTCGGTCTGTTGCGTTATTTGGAAGTAAGGAACCTGAACCGTCGGTTGTACAAGACGACGAATTGCGGGAACGGGAAGAGGCAGAGATTCGGAATGACTACAATGATGAGGATGAGTCACAAGGACGTGAGATTGAACATCTTGTTCTGGTTACTCATGGAATTGGTCAAATGCTGAGTTTGAGGATGGAGAGTATCAATTTCATTCATGATGTCAATCTGCTCAGAAAGACTATCAAGTCGGTGTATTCAAGCTCTGCGGATCTTAAAGCGCTAAATAGAGAGTTGGAAAAGGGGCCAGACAACTGCCGGGTGCAGGTGTTGCCAGTTTGCTGGAGACATCTACTTGACTTCCCAAAACAAAAGCACCGTCAAAGGGAAAAGGATATCGGCGATACCAGCAACTCTTTTGAGGAGGACGCATACCCATCCTTGGAGGACATCACAGTAGAAGGCGCCGCCTTTGCTCGGTCCATCATGTCAGATTTGGCACTTGATGTGCTCCTTTACCAAAGTGGATACCGCGAGCAAATCATCAAGATTGTGTTGCAAGAATCCAATCATGTATGGAAGCTCTTCAAACAACGAAACCCAAACTTCCGAGGTAAAGTCCACATCATGGGCCACTCTCTCGGGTCCGCTATCATGTTTGACATTCTCTGCAGACAACGGCAAGACCCAGGGCAAGCAGACCTTGGAAGACAAATGAGACTTGGTGGTCGCATGTGGGCCAGTAGACATTCGTCTTCTAGCAGTTCCAAGACTACAGATAAGGACCAAGGGCTGGACTTTGACGTGTCGGATCTTTACTGCCTTGGGTCGCCGGTGGGGCTGTTCCAGATGTTGAGAGGACGCACTATTGCTGCCAGATTTTCGAACCAATTGGCACCAAAAGGACCTACTATTACTGATCTAGAGGATCCGGAATATGAAGACCAGAGAATATCGCCTATCACAGGCTTACCACATTCTGTGTCTTCACCAAAGGTTCAACAGATCTTCAACATCATCCATCCATCCGATCCAATTGCTTACCGCCTTGAGCCCCTCGTCTCGCCCATGTTCAAGACTCTTAAACCTCAGAACCTCCCTTACACCAAGAAGGGTATATTTGGGAGTGTAGCTCCACAAGGTCTCAGCAGCATTGGTGTCAAGGTTGGACAAAGTGTCAGCGGTCTCTGGTCCAGCTTTAGCTCAGGTATCACAACTTCTCTCATTAACCGCAGTCTCGGCTTTACGAACGACGAGGTTGCAAGATTCAATGCCAGTTCAGCATCCAACGGGGATGACGAGGTTGACCAGGCGGTCAATGCAGCCAATAAGCTTGGTGAATTGACGAATGCCCGGAAACAACAACTTGCGAACCCTGGAAATCTCGATGGGAGACCAAGTATGAGTGGAAACGACCTAACTCTCATCGACGATGAACTTGAGACATTATATTCCAAGTTCCAGAAAACACGTGAAAAGGCTGAAAAGGACGGCAAGGACAAAGACGGGTCTAAGAACCTTGGCGGCTCCGATAGCCTCACGGATGGTAAGTGGGAGGACAAGGATAAATCGGCTCTCCGCATACGGCGCGAAGAGCAGAAGGTCCGCGGGTTGAACAGGAATAGTCGGGTGGATTACACTATTCAGGAGGGTGTGTTAGACTACAACCCAATCAATGCGATTGCTTCGCATATGAGTTACTGGGCGGATGAAGATGTTACGCACTTCTTCTTGTCACAACTGCTTTCTAATAAGTCACGGCGGATGGGATCTGGGACGGCTAGTCCTATTCGGAGGAAGTAGATGGGTTTATTTTGGGTTCGGATTTCTTTTTTTTTAGTTTCGCTGATAGATGGATTCCCTGGATTTTTATGTCATTCAAATCGTTACGTCTTATTCTCTATTTTACTTTTGACTCTTTGGTAGTGATGTTTTACGGTGGGGTGAGCATACCAGGCTGAAGTAACTCAACGAGACCAACTTCCCTGGCCATGTCCTCGGCAGTTTGTCCTTGGTTCGTCCGCATACCACGGATATCCTCCTCGCGGGACACGGCAAGTCTCTGGAGACCCAGCTCGTTTGCAATCTTTACCTGGAACTCAGGGAAGAGCTCCACGGGAGTCCCTGACACAAGCCACAACATCAACCACGCAACGTCGGTGCTAGACCCTTCAACGGCAGCGTGCAAAGCAGTCCGGCCACCCTTGGTAGGATCTCTCCAGAGAAGTAACTTGGGGATAGTAGAAACATCGGTGACGGTAGATGAAACGTCCCGGAAGAGGTCCAGGGCGCCGGAGATGTCACCCTCGGAAGCGAAAAGGTGGAGAGCCTTGCCAACGGTGGCAAGCTCGTCGGTTGCCAAAAGTACTTCATCGGCGATGTGGGAACCGAGATCAATGGAAGGATCAAGACCACCTTCATTCAAGTAGGTGGAAATGAGAGCCGGAGGGTTCGTGAGAAGCGATGGGAGAGACTCCGGAGCGGGGAAGAGTGGGTTGGAGCAAGAAGGGCAAGTACCGGAGGAGGCGAGAGGAAGAATATCTTCGAAGAGACATTCCCTATGTAGTGTTAGTAGACTGTATTGAAGATATGTATGAATAATGATAGACTTACCAGTGGAAATGGCATTGACAAGGGAGAGTCAGATCATCGGGGACAGTGGCACCGGCAGCGGAAGAGGAACCACCAGCACCAGACTCTTCAAAGTCGACGGAAACCACAAGAGGGTCTTCACAGATTGAGCAAGTACCAGACATTTTAAAAATTGTATGTGATTGTATGATTTATTGATAAGTCAAGTTGTGACGGTTGGTTTAGATAGCATATGCAGAATTTTTTTGGTATGTTGTCCCAATTGGGAAATGTGCTTGATACTGGGAAGGGTTTGTATAAGACCATGGTAATACAGACACTACGGTAAAACAGAAAACAAAATCCTGTCAAAGTAGCTTGGTAAGTTCAAACCTGCAGATGTAGTATCGCTCTGTCACATCTGATACACTAAACGACCTCAAGTTCCACCAGTCTGTCGTCACCCACATCGTCAGACGTCATCATAACCCAGGTCACTCGTAGGGTTACCCATTCCGTAACTTTAAAATACTGTTACCTATTCGCCACACAATTGCACAGCCCCCAAACTCCAAATACAGCAGGCGGCCACATACCACCCATGTCGGTCGCAATAAGGTGGATCCGCAAAGGCAGGTACAGTTTCAGAACTACAGAGCGCTGTAAGGTTCTAAGGTTGGCACTAAAAGCGGTTGGTAGTTTCTGACGTTTCGGGAGGCTTCCATGAACGAGAAGATGGACGCATGACAAAAGGGACCCCGCCCCCGCTATTGAGACGGGAGATTTTGGTTGGGGTTGACTAATTTTATATCTTGAACCTATTTGTAACTCACGATAGCCTCACATTGAGCTGGATCTCAACCTTGATCGTTATAGCCTGGTAAGTGTACCGATTTTTACATATGTGCATCTTCTATTTCCGTCCCCGCCACTGGCCGGCCTCAAGCGCCTGAATTCCCCGCCAATTCACTAGCAAGGCACGCCACTGACAGGGTCCCTTGCACCAAGCTAAGCTTCGGCTTACTTACGCATCACTCGCATTTAAACACCCGCCCGTCTGCCTCTCGGCTTCTTTAACATTCCCTCAATTAACTGACTCGCCATAGCGATTCTTAACATCTACTTTACCATTTCTTTTCCCACATAGCGACTACAGAATAGCCACAATGAACGTTATCCGCCTACAAAAGTAAACCGAACCCCGTCCTTGGTCTGTTTCGTGACGATTTGCTAACCCCGCGCTCTCACCCCACCATAGAAAATACCCGCAGTTCCAACAGCCTGAGATCTTTTCTCTGAGCGACGCTTTCCGGAAACTCGATGTTGACGACAAGGGATACATTGATGAGGCTACTGCCATCAAGGCTACCCAGACGAGCGAGAGACAACCTTACGATGTTGTGCGCCAGGCGCTGAAGGAGGTCGACCTGGACTCTTCGCGTCGCGTTGAGCTTGAGGACTACGTCGGTGTAAGTTTTTAAACCCCATTGGGTCCAATGCATAACCTCAGTCGCTAACAAACCACTACAGCTTATCGCCAAACTCCGCGAATCCTCCCCCGCCCAACAGCGCATGCACACCGGTGGCCGCGCCGCCGTCGCACCCGCCACCCCTGCCGGTATCGTCGCCCAGCGCACCGGTCAACAATTCGGTCACCAATCGCGACCTTCTGCTAGCGGCAAGATTCTTGTCCAGGGCTCAAACACCAACATTACTCACACCATCAACGAGGATGAACGGACTGAGTTCACTCGTCACATCAATGCTGTTTTGGCCGGCGACGCTGATATTGGCCATTTGCTGCCTTTCCCGACGGATACTTTCGAGATGTTCGACCTTTGCAAGGACGGTTTGGTGCTGGCGAAGCTGATCAATGATTCCGTACCAGATACTATTGATGATCGTGTTTTGAACGTTGCGGGGAGAAAGATCAAGACGCTCAATGCATTCCACATGACGGAGAACAACAACATCGTCATTGAGTCGGCCAAGGGTATCGGTTGCTCGGTCGTCAACATTGGTGCTGGAGACATCATTGAAGTGCGCGAGCATCTTATCATGGGTCTCATTTGGCAGATTATTCGCCGTGGTCTGCTCGGCAAGATCGACATCAAGCTCCACCCTGAGCTTTACCGCCTGCTGGAGGAGGATGAAACTTTGGAGCAGTTCCTGCGCTTGTCGCCCGAGAAGATTCTGCTGCGCTGGTTCAACTACCAGCTCAAGGCCGCCGGTTGGCACCGCCAGGTTGCCAACTTCTCTACCGATGTCAAGGATGGCGAGAACTACTCAGTTCTCCTCGCTCAGATTGGTTCCGAATATGGCTGTGACCGGTCACCTCTTCAGATTTCCGACCCATTGCAACGCGCAGAGGCCGTTCTGCAAAATGCTGATCGCCTAGGCTGCCGCAAGTTCCTTACCCCCAAGTCTCTTGTCGCCGGTAACCCCAAGCTTAACCTTGCCTTCGTCGCTAACCTGTTCAACAATCACCCTTGCCTCGACCCTATCACGGAAGAGGAGAAGGCCGAGGTTGAGGACTTTGACGCTGAGGGCGAGCGGGAAGCTCGTGTTTTCACTTTGTGGCTCAACTCGCTTAACGTTGATCCCGTTATTACCTCATTCTTTGAGGATCTGCGCGACGGCATTGTGTTGCTCCAGGCTTACGAGAAGGTTCTCCCTGGCTCGGTTAACCCCAGACATGTGAACAAGCCTCGGCCAGGTGCCGAGCTTATGCGCTTCAAGGCTGTGGAGAACACCAACTATGCCATTGAGATTGGTAAGCAGAATGGCTTCTCGCTCGTTGGTATCCAGGGTGCCGATATCACCGATGGTCAGCGGACATTGACCTTGGGTCTTGTCTGGCAACTGATGCGCCGGAATATCACCGTTACCCTCGCCAACCTCGCTGCTCGTCTTGGTAAGCGTGAAATGACCGATGCGGAGATGATTCGCTGGGCCAATGACATGAGCCGGAAGGGAGGCAAGTCTTCTTCCATCCGGTCTTTCTCCGATCCCAACATTGGTTCGGGTGTCTTCCTGCTGGATGTGCTCAACGGTATGAAGAGCAGCTATGTCGACTACGACCTCGTGTCAGCGGGTCGCACTGAGGACGAGGCGTACATGAACGCCAAGTTGAGTATTTCGATTGCCAGAAAGTTGGGAGCTACTATTTGGTTGGTACCTGAGGATATTTGCCAGGTACGGGGACGGCTGGTGACGACTTTCATTGGTAGTTTGATGGCCACTTATGAGAAAATGCAGTAAGAAGCGATATGGAATTTAGCGGATTTGAATGATTAGTTTTTTTTGGGTTCTGAGTATCGTTAGATAATATGTTTTTTGCATCTTGGTATTCTGTGAAGTTTGGATGTTGGATACATAGGATTTTAGAGTTGCTTTTTTCGGCCTTTGAGCGGGGATATAAGCGGGTTTTATAGGGTCTTCATCCACATACGACCATAGCCTGCGGAAAATACGGGGTCCCGTCTGCTCCCCCATAGTCAAGCCACAGAGCGCTGGATTAGTAGTACGGTGGGTGACCACGTGCGAATACCCGGTGTTGTATGTTTCTTTTTTTTTGCTTTTTGTTGGTTTTGTTAGGATGACAGTTACACGCACAGAGATATGTGGAAGAACCCATTCACGGAGATTTCATAGGAAAGAATGTAGTTATGAAACAACAGAAGATAACATTAAAACCAAAGAAGAAGTGTAACTGACTTAATATCCCGAAACTTGAAAAACTAATGCAAAAACAAGTTAACCAAAACGCCTATTTAATGCCAAACACGCAACCAACAATTCCCGACAAACACGCGACTATACACCGTTCTCAGGCTCAAGATCGTCAAAGCCGGCCTGGCTCTTGCTGCTTCCAGCCTCGTCAACACTCCATTTGACACCCATATCAAAGTCGTGTTGAGCCTTGTTGACACCGATGACCTTGCCATTCTTGCGATGGTAAGTATAGTCATCAGTGCTGAGATGACTAATATGCGCCTCGGGCTTGGTAAAGATCCGCGAGTCGGAGATCTGAGCATAGTGGAACCCGTTATCAGGCAGCTCCTCTCGAAGCTTCTTTACCATGGCCTCCTGACTTGATACATCCTGCCATCCTGTGGGCTCATCATCACACTCAAACTTTGTAGGGGCACAGAACGAAAACGAGACTTTCCCGGATGTCTGTAGCGCGAAAGGCATCGGTGGCAGTCCAAGGCCTCCCAGTGTAATCTTAGCGTTCGCTTCAAAAGAACTCGAAGCTTCGATCGTACCGGTTATGGCAGAAGACGCACCTTCACATAGATCGCACTGCTTAGACCGGGTGGAGACAAGATCGGCAGTAACCTTTGG